>LUCM01008599.1:0-10793 GCA_008360955.1 Fasciolopsis buskii
TTTTGCTTTAGGATTTCCGCTGCGCTATCTTTGTGTAAATTTGATCTAGCCTCGCGCATGACTCTCGAATTTCGAGAAATATGCCTATTATTATTATTATCAATATTATTTTAATATCCCGGAAAATGATTCTAGGCTTGTGCCGAAATAACGAAATGCGGCAATAATTCGATTACCAACCGCTGCTCGGAGGATTTTGCGCATCTACCAGTCTTGCTTATTAATCAATTCGCTAATCATCGCAAATGTCACCTTCTTCAACTATCGGCTTGTTGAGTTTGCCGTGGACGCTGCAAATATATTTACTCCCTGATTTTTATTCGTTTTGCCAAGAATTCCAGACTTGCTCCAGAAAAATGGTTAAGGAGCAGCTGTTAAATTTCCCGGCCTCGCCTAATCTCAAAAATCTTTTCTCTACACGATTTCCTTGAGATCCGATCCTGTCTTGCATGCCGGCCTGACTCATCGAACCAGAAGAGCCAGAAAAATGATATCCAGTAGTCCATGGTCGCCATCATTTTGGATATGACAAGGGCGTCTTATTTCGTTTCAATTATTTACCTCTGTTTACAAAATCGGTTGGTTGAGGTGACTGGTCCATTCAGAATAATACTCCTTTCAGTAAAGCTTCTACACTCGTTACTGTTAACCAGGAAGTTGTGTTCTTTAATGAGGTCGTAGATCAAAAATGCGTGATGTTAATCGCAGCGACGGTTTAAATAACTGTTGTGCAGTTTGACTCTATGAGCGTTATTAGTCGGGATGGAAGGGATTTTAGAAAACTTATCAAGTAGGTAACATTTTCCAATTAAAAAGTGCATCGAACATAAGTCCAGGGTGCGAGGCATTTCATGGCGACGTCTGGTTCTGAAGACTTCTGTAGCCAAGGGGGATCTATGTTTCACCTAGGGCTTGCCCTGACTAGCGACAAAATATTCCATAGTTGACAAAATCCCTGGAATGACTCTTTTTGGAGATAGGATTATCTTCTAGATGGGAGGCAGAAGTGACAGATGGATTGAGAACGTTACAGGTAAATTCTAACGGAGGAGACTCTAGGCCTTTTCTGAATAAAACAGTGGTGAAATGATGGTACTAACCGTGAGACCTCAGCTAATATCATAGCGACTCTGATGGAATGTAGAAAGGAAGCGCCTTTCGAGGAAGACAACTCTATAGCCCAGCTTGGACAAGCACTTGGACAAAGCGATGAAAGATGGTGTAGGGAGATTGAAGATTTGACTAAACCAGTTTCTCATACATTGGCAGAGTGCGACAAATTACTGCGCAAAGCGATATGGTTTGGACATGATTTAACTGGAGCCGCAGAACAAACACTGATTCCGGACTGTGATCCTTCTTACCTTTGGAATTATTTTCCGTAGGAATGCTATATACTGTCCATAAACAGAGGTAAACAAGTGAAATGGGATAAGATTCCTTTATCATATCTAAAGCGACAACGACCATGGACCAGTGGATATAAGTTTTCTGGCTGTGCTGGTTTGAGGATTCAAGCCAGCATGCATGACAAGCAAACTGCACACCAATCTAAAGATAACATACGCATGTTTAATGGGATTAAAACCAGGCAAACCATGCAAGGATCCTTTTCTGTGGTGAGGTATTATTACAGGGTGCTTCCATTTAATCGGAAATAAGCCGGATTTTGTTGAAAGTGTAAAGAGCTTGAGCAATATTGAGGGTGAGTTGTTGGCACCATTAACAACAGCTGCTGAGGGGCCTTGGCAAGTCCTTGGCTTGAAGCTATCTAGGTGAGATGCAATAGTATTAAAGACGGAGAATACGGCAGATATAGCGAGGTTTCTCACATCCTGCAGTTGCCATGAGTTTCTCGGACCGAGTCACTTTGGCCTGGTGGGGTCAAAGAGAAAGAACGGCCAATTTATGGGAGGGAATTAAATCGTTTGCTCTCATTTTTGGGTCTGCGGGCCGACGGGAGTGGAACGGGAAGGCCCGGGTGAGGCGAAGATCAGAACCATTCGAGTTTGAACATCAACACATACACATTATGTGCGTCCAGGTCCCAAGCATTTGAACTTGAGGCCAACAGGTTTCAAGGTCGGAGTTGAGCAGTGGACCGGCTTGGTGCTAGTCTGCGCAAGCACGGCAACTACTTCCCGTGCGCTTTGTCCTGTTGTCCTGATAGAAGTCGCAGCCTACGAGCTAGAGCGACTGGATGGAGTTTATCTTCGTCGAACACATTTTTAATGTCAGTTTGATGCGGCAGTATGGCTTGTAATCAACAGTCTTAGGTGCCCATTGCACATGTTATGTGGCAGCAGTTGGGACGCGAAAGGGAGGGCGTGATATAACTTCCCAATCTATCTTGTTTTCTAATAAAATATGCTGTACATTCATGGTGCGCGATTGACAGTTTTACCGGTCAACTTTTTTGCTTCCTTGTGAACCCAGTAAGAGCAAGGCTTCCTATTGGCATATTTTTGTATACGTTTGAGGTCGTTGTTTACAGGTAACCTCTTATTTTATTCCAAGTTTTCTTATATATAAGCTTTCTTCTCGGTTTTCCTAAGAATCACTTTTTCTCGCCCTTTTATTAGCCCAATTTTATTCAGCCTTTTATAGTTTCATCCTTTGGTATTTTTGAAGTATTGTTTTTGTCAATGATATTATATTTAATCTCATCAGCCCATGATATTTGTCCGCACACTCTGCAGGTTTTTGTTCGAACTTTGCGTAGGCAATAGTTTTCCCCATTGGTCTTTTCCCGCACCCCTAAGATTCTGAAATGGATTGTGCTTACGTAAAAATGCACTGGAACATGTTGCTTGACCTACGATGATAGGTTCACATTATGACCGCTTGCGCTGTTTAATCTGCTCTCATAGCTAAAGTGGATTGCTTGTACCAAACTGCAGTTTATTTCAGCCCAGTTTCACGATATCCAGAGTCATACTGGAAGGTACCATCTCGGATTCACCGTCCTATTAGGGGAGCCTCTCGGAGGAGTGCAAGCTATCAAACTTCAAGATTAACTTAGGTACCAGGTAGATCAACAATCACATGACATCTGAGAACTTTATCCCTCTATCAAGGGATTTGGCTTCATGGGTGCCCTGGAATATTTTCATGTAAAGCCAGAATCTAAAATAGTGTTCAAGTGAGCACAACTTTTTTCATATAATGTTACCGATTTTACAGCAGCTGTCCATCCAAGTAGCTTAATCACCAAAAACCCTTTATTAAGAGTAAGAAAGGATATCGGCTTCACCAAGCGAACGCGGCCGTAGGTAGTGAGTCAGGCTCAGTGTGGCAGCCAATTTTGGTTTTTGCCAAAAGTCAGCCCACTTACTTAGGAAGAATTGAGAATTTTGAGTACAATTCTGAGGTCAAGCGAAGTCGGTAAATGCAATGATATCACCGAACTTCTTTGTCATCTCTCCCAGGTTGTTTACATAAATGTCCCGTGACTTTTATATGGGAATTGGTGGCCGAGGACCTGGATGTGGTGGTTCTGATTCTAAATAATTTTGCTAGTGCAGTGTTTGGGTTTGACTGGTCTGAAGCTAGATGCTTTTGGTTCATATTTCTGTAGTTTATTACCGTTTCTAGAGTTCTCGTTAGACGGTTTGTTTAAATAGAAAACAAAAGGTCTCCGGCCTCGAAAACGCCTTGCTGGAGTTCAGAGGGTTTACAGTTTTTCCGCCGTAACGGTTTCTTTTAAAAAGCATTTTGGAGTTTACGACGGAGTTAACGCACCAAGGTATTAGTGCGGGTTGGAATATGGCTTTTGGGCGGCTGCTTGCACTTCTCGTGATAGACAAATGAGTCATCACCGTAGTTACGAACTAGGGTAGGTGAACTTTCGAAATCCTCGGCGGAAAAGGGCTTTGGGTTCGGTGGCCGGCAGCAAAATGAATTGGAAACTGATGGGTTGTAAGTTGGCCTCAGTGGACATTTGGAAGTGTGTTAAGCCTTGTTTTGGTATATTTCTCAAATGCTTCGAGGGGCACGGTTGTTTGCATGATCAAATTTTAAGCAGGTATTGTGGCTCACATGGAACAAGTAAATGCACGTGTGTGGACAAAGGGAGCGAATGCAAAAATGGCATCGTAAGATGAACAAGGTGTTACTACGTATAAATGATGCGTCTCACAGACCAAACGTTTAGTTGTAGAATGGTGGCTGGTGTCAAGATTTGTCCGCAGAAGTTAGATTTAACGGGTCTATAAAATGAGCATGAACGTTGACCTGCTATGAAGAAATTATTCAAAGACCATGAATGTAGGGCAAAAATTTGTCAAAACGGACAACGACAGCTGGTGGGAAGAGCACTGATGGCCGATAGATACCTTGTATTAAAATGGATATGAAAAAGAAAGCCGGTCTTTTTACCACGGAGGGAGGGATGAAGAACACTGGTTAAGAGTTTTGGCTGGCCAATGTTTGGAGACATGAAGAATGGAAATACTGTCGGCATTGAGCAGGATGAGGGTTCATATTGTGTCGAATACTATATCTGAAGCTGGTGAGCCAGTGTGAAACAAAAACGGGTTTCTTTGCCCTTTTGTTTGCCTTTGGGGGTTTAGCTGATAGCAATTGCTGATATGATGATGGCCGCGGTTGTCAAGGGGAAAATTGGGGGGCTGTTCGCGGCATACGACAGTAGCGGCATCTGGAATAGGGGTCTAAGTGTGCGTGTCTTCGTGACTATTGGATACCAACGCGGCGGGCATGTTAGCCACGAGCAGGCAGCTCCAGTGGTAAATCCGTATAACTGGGGACTTGTCTGCTCAAATAATCGCATGCCTTGTGCATCAGATCATGTGGCCTCGGGTTGCAGACAGACTTGCAGCAGGGTCATCAGGTTGCGCTAGCTAATCGTGCAGATTAAAGGCAATGTTCACCTTATCGTCGTCGGTGGAGGGGATCGCATATGTCCCTCTTGGGATAGTTGATCTGAGCCTTAGGTCGGCTTGTCTTCACGATGCGGTTAGATGATCAAGGATAGGGTCAGAAATTGGATAGCAAACCCTCGGCAAGACACGAGTAAAACCGGGCAAGTCTGCAACGGCAAAAGGGAGAAATGGCAGCCTGGAGGTATTCCAGCTGAGGGTTATGGTGCGTGCAACAATAAGAAAGACGGGTGGTAAATACTGTATAGAATGAGGCATTGAATGATGCCAACCTTTGCGCTCGGAATGGGATAACTGTCATGCAGAAATGGTTTATGTCAAGACATTAAATGCTAGTTAGGGAGTAAGCGGAAATGTTATTAATATTTATGTCTGTTTATATACCTTGCCGCATAAGCGTTGAAAGCGATCGAATGTTAGGTAAAAATTGCTCCGAAACAGTTTCATTGACGGAGTTTTCTGCCTACACCAACAACAATTTGTACTTGTGGGAACTACTGGGGTTGCAAACTGGCTAGACCTCGTTGAGTGGATTGAGATAAGACCTTGAGCGCTGTATTCACTCAGCACCGTAGGCCCGAATTACGGGCCTTTCTATTTGAGTGTAAGTATCGTAGAAATTTAACAAATCTTGTTTGGGTATTGCCTTCCTAATTTCGTTTTTGAAGATGACGGAGGCAAGAGATATCATCCTTAGTTGTTGAGAAAGTTTATTCCAGAGGGAAGAATATTTGATGATGAAGAAGTTTCGCCAAGTGCTATCCTCGACATAGGAACCGACACAACGAAATTAGCTCGATGCAAGCCATAAAAAAATTTACTTTTTAATTTGGGTGCGGAGATGCACACATCTTTACCAATAATCTTATAAAAAGGAGAGGTTGATGTAAGCTCGGCGCAGCCATAAGAGATCGACGTGCAGTTTTGTGCAATGATCCAAGTAGTTTAGCGAGAAAGAGCAGCCCAGAAGTCGTATTTTAGATGTTCGTTGCACACTTTCAATCTCGAGTCTGTCATTCTGTCGCATGTGGGAACAAGATGTTTCATTAGTCTAGGACAGGTTTTGCGTGTTTTATAAATAAACAAATTGCTTTCCAGGTTTCTAAGATTTTGCAACTTGAATCAGGGTGTCCTGCGAAGTTGAACGTGCTGGAATATTGCAGACCCAGTTCTCTGAATGTGTGAGGAGAAAGAATGACTGCCCGGTTAATTTCAAGGATTCTTTCAGGAATGTGGCAGTTGTGCGCGGATAGGCTGCGTTTGTGAGCTAAACATTGGTTCCACCAATCCGTGCACATGAATCAAACAACAGTGTATCATTTTAACTTATCTAAGATAGTTTTGGGGTCATGAGGGGGAAACATGTATAAAAGTTTTATATAGTCTACAAAGAGAAAAATACACCATACCAATTGATGTGAAAAATGTCGTTGATGTACAGCAGAAACAGTAGTGGACCTAGCAGGCTTTCTTGAATAACCGAACCAGTAATCGGGCGAGGCTTGGATAGAGTTCCGTTGACATTCACTCTCTGTATTTAAAGGGCCAAAATAGAGGAGAAGCAAGCTAGCAGGGGGGTCGTTGTACCACAGCTTTTGAATTTTATGAGAAGATTGCGATGGGATACGCGATTAAAAGCCTTGGTCATATTTAAGAAAATCATTATCACCGACTTTCCGTCGC
This sequence comes from Fasciolopsis buskii, assembly GCA_008360955.1. Lineage (NCBI taxonomy): Eukaryota > Metazoa > Platyhelminthes > Trematoda > Plagiorchiida > Fasciolidae > Fasciolopsis > Fasciolopsis buskii. The sequence continues at coordinate 6,582 of LUCM01008599.1, forward strand.
TGGCAGCATTTGTTTCTATAAGTTTGAAAAATTAGTCATGCGATTAGAAAATGATGTACCCTGAAGGAGACCATGTTGGACGGTGTCAATGAGGTCATGATTTGATGAGTAAGCTTTTAACCCACTTTTTTATAATGATACGAGAAACAATTGAGTTGTGATTGATGGATCTGTAATTAGATGGTTCGTGCTTTGAATCGTTTTTTAATTGGGATAATGCCAGAAGTTTTCCAGTGGTGGGGGAAAGTGTCACAATATGAATATGACAGATGTGATGTGCGCACTAAATAGGGAGTTCTTAGTTCTCATTAGTTTTGCCAGTGCTGCAGCCCTGTTGGTAGAGTGTAACGCCTGAAGTTCCTTCTTCTTTTGAAGAAAATCGAAAAGTGTCCAAACCTCCTTAGACAGACGGTTTGTTTGCAAAATCAGGGCAAAATCTTTCGTTCGTTTGAATGTCGTTTGGATTAAGGAATACGTATTTCAAGACGGTCCAGGGTGCTCAAAATTTTGGGGATTGTGCCACACTGAGTTAGAGTGGTTATATCAAGACGCTCATCCAGAGCCGCGTAAAATTGACTGGTGGCCACCGATTGAAAGGAGCTGTCCCAAGTTTGGCTAAGAATTAAGGAGTGAAGATTGCCCATGAGGTCCTATAGTATGGTTCAATTAAAGCTGAAGAAGAGATAACGGACGAAGAAACTAGAAACCTAAAAACGAATGGGGAATGGTCACATCCGAGTAGCTGTCGTCTGTAGACGTATGCATTTGGGTCAGTCCATTTGTAAAGGATTGACCAAGAATACTGTCTGCACTTGTGTGTAATCAAAAATATCGTTTTCACCCATTCGTACATTGGAATCAAACGCGGAAAGGTATTTTGGGGAGGAGAAGGAAGCTCAACAAATCTCGGAACGTTGAAGTCGATCGCTACTGTCTTAGGACTTGGAGGTTCCGCGGCCGCGTCAGTGGTACGAACTGAATGATGCGTACTAAGGGATGGTAGATGCAACTGCTCAGTAAGTCCTGACGCCTAATAGCCACAGTTAGCCAGATAAGATCTTTCAAGTTAATAAATGCAGGGTATATATATGAGGTAGCTCCTCCGCGCTTATTCGCCCTGTCTTTCCTAAAAATGTTGTAACCAATTACATGCATATCTCTATCGGGGGTGTTGTCGGTCAGCCATGTCTCAGGGATAATAATGAAATTATATCTGTGTATACACCAACGGGCGCGGCCCATGCACTTTACTTAGCATTATGGCTTAGTAGTAGTAGCATATGAATTTAACTAACAGAAGTAAACATCACCAGAAATGTGAGATTTCATTTGGGATGAAAAGTCAGTGTGAAGCAGGCAAGGATGAATGGATGTTGGTAGTAAGGCCTTTGGGATACCATGCACTGTTACGTCTAATTTATAAGCTTTGGTAGGTTCCCACCTGTTCGCTGGTATAACCGGTAAGCGGTGTGAATTTGTGGGAAGTGAACAGGCTGTGTAGCGGTGGTGGAAGATATGGTATGGCTGAAGGAAAACCGGGTAAAATAAATGGATTCTTCACGGCCTTTCGAAAAATCTGTATGCGGTAGGATTTTGAAAGGCCTAACTTCTAGCCGATTGGAAGCCTTGAGATTCGATCTGTGAAAGTGAGGCAATGGGTGTAGGCAGGTCGGATTAAGCATTTTGCTTACAGGCTGGAGATGGTCAGTTAAGTGTAATATATATAATTCGGAAACATGTAGTCTTGTCCCGAGTGGTGTGTGGATCGCACGTACGTTTGGGGAAACAGGTAACGGGCCAGCAATACGGAAATCAATTTCAGTTCTGGGAAAGTAACTGAGGTTGAAAGTAAGTAGATTAAGGAACCTCGTTGGATGGGGTATCGAGAGATGATTTTTAGCGCTGCGGGGACCTTTAGTGGTGCTAAAATGATGAGATTGAGGTCTAATCGAGTTAGCCATGTTCTTGAAGGGGTTAAGCTGTGGGACCATGTTAGGTCTAGAGCGACAGAACATATCACCATGCTGTTACTTATGGGCTTAATGGGCACCTTAGGAGGTGGAATAGGGTTATGTGCCTTACGTGGACCCCTTCTACTGAGGAGGATTGCAACATCATTGGTTAGAAAAAGTCCCTTTTCCTAGTGCCAAGGGCAGCACTAGTCATTTGGAGGCCTGCAGCCTGTGGGGGCAGGGTGGAGTATGACGGTGAAATAGAGAAACTAACTTTGGCGACCGTACTGTAGAGGAGGTCGGGTGGACGGGTGTTCCAGCCTGGCAGAACAAGGTGACGTTGAGTTGCTGGAGCCTAGGTGGGGACGTTTGGACGGGGACTGAATGTGGTGGAAAGCTCGATATGTCTAGGTCCACAACCGTGGGGCGTGAATCCGTGGACGGTATTGTCTCTAGCGGATTTCTTTTAGGCTTACGAATGGGCGGGTTTTAAAGATACAATGACTCTCGAATCAAGAACACGTTTTCTTGCTGGGTCATTCACATTTTGGGTTCAAACGCCCTGAGAACACCTGCCGGAGAGCAAATAATCTGCAGCAAAAAGCGTGGAACAACAATACGCGAGTGTATTGAGGTCCCACGCCGGTCGCTTGGGTCGTTGTGGGCCAGAAGAGTTGCTTACTAGTTCAGTCACCATTACAAAGGTTTTTGGCAAGAATCATTGGCTAGCAGGCGTGTCCAGTCAGAATGCCTTCAATGTCAGCCCAAACAAAAACGTGGATGGTGTTTAGCATAAGATCTTGACAAAACTCAGCTAGTATTAATTATCTGACAGGCAAAGGAAACGCCTCCGCGCTGATTATGGCGGCTTTTCCCGAAGGATTCTTAACTAGAAGTGGTTGTGGCTTTGTTTGGAATGACATTAATGGGGTACATTATGATTATTGAAATCTCTGGCGAAAAACATCTGATGGTATCAAGGCGGTCAAACACACCTGCCAGGATGAAAAAACCTAGTTCATTTTGAGACAAAAAGTGATGGATACAGAGCAAAGGAATAACGCAGGGTGGTAAGTTGATAGCTATCCATGCCGATTATTGGGCCACCTCAAGTGTGTATTGCTTCAGGCAGGAAGCTGATGAGGCCAGCCTGACACGTTTGAGGCATCTGCCCCACGGAGTAATTTCTGCCATCTTCAAAAGCTAGGTGTCCCACAAGGAAGGTCCCAGTTAAGCCAAGAATGGAGAATAGGAATAAAATCTACGACGGCAGAGGCAGCAAAGCACTGCGGATCACTGAGTTTACTTTGAATAGAACGCGATTTGACTGACACAGAAGCAGTGTCAACGCTTTTGCCAAGGTCGCGATTGCAGGCTGAGCTACAGGGTTGCGACAACACAGAAGTGGTTCATAAAACTGAAGAGCAATGAAAATGGGTGGGCAAGTAGGTGATAATGGCGTATTCCAGTGAACGTGTGCACAGATACAACAGATTATGGTGAAGGTGAGACAAAGCAGAGTAGATTACATTCTCCAGTTTACTAGCCCTGGAGGACCCAAAACTCTTAGGGAGAAAGATCGGGAGAGAATGTGTCCAGGGACAGTGCTGACGTAGAAGTTATTAAACGGTGGCGGTTCAGGAGGGATGTGGTAAAGGATTTGGACCTTCTGATTTCGCGATGTATACTCCAATATGTGATAATGATTTGAGGAGATGGGAGTTTTATTGTGAATTCTGTTCTCCGTTAAAGAATCATTCGTTTGGGTTAGGGGCTTGGTGAACAGAGGATGCTAACAGTTGGAATGACGAGGAGATTTGCTGAATAGAGTACATGAACAGGGGTCTTCTTCAGTCTAATGCGACGGCGTACGTCCCCGAAACTAGGCGGCTGGTGCATTACTAGGTATTTTAATCCTTGGTGCAAGTTCCTGTTTGTCTTCTAAGAGAGTGATGTTCTCTGCAATTATCTTTCAACGTTACTGAAACAGGAGACGGGAAGAGGTCACAACAAGAAACAGAAGGTAGGGCGGCCGTAGGAGTAGCCGAGAGCACTTATGTACCTGACACTCGGTAGTGCGGGCCTTGCTTGAAGAAGTCAGTCATTCTGTGCCGCTGTCTTATGATCTGAAAAATCTGACGGCCTACGCAAATAACTTATTTAGTTGCAGAAATGCGCTAAAGCATTTCAGACTGCTTGGTTGATCTGAATTTCATCGAAACTCTGAAAGGAGTTCTATGTGAATTTACCCGGTAGGAGC
>LUCM01008599.1:13259-27786 GCA_008360955.1 Fasciolopsis buskii
CGACAGCCTTTTTCGATTATCAGTTTGCGGCCGCTGTATTTAATGTTTCCATGCATCATTTTCACGTGAACGAGTCGTGGACACCATGGATGCAGCAAACGGCTTACTTAGTTCGTTAAAGTTTCGAGAACTCCGACTGACCAAATAGATAGTGGATATTGTCAAGGCATTAATTACGGTTTCCGTCAGTGAACGAAATGGCGCCGCCGACGCTGGTTGCTTGCCAACATTTAGAACGCTATGTCTGGTACGGAAAGCTGAGGAACACATTCTGGGATACCCAACCTTCCGGCAAGGGAATCATGTTGTCACAAGCCGCCGCATTTTCCGACTCTTTTGGTCGGACTGATTCGTACGTATTGCCTGTGAATCAGTCGATCTAAAGGTTGTGTACAAAAGGCGCAGGCTGTAACAAGCAGTTGGAGGACCGGATTAGACGAGAAAAGTCTAGATCTTGGCGAGAACTTGAAGAGATTAGGACGTTAGTATACCAAAGCGGTATTCACAAACCATTGGAAACCGAGAAGTTGCAGCTGAGCTCTACTTACATCATCTTGTATCGAAAGTCTGGTAAAGCGCAGTAACTTATTTGCAGTTTGTTTCTGATGATCCCTCGAGTGCGTTTTTCATGGTCCGGTTGCGCATTTCCCCCTTAAAACCTTACCTGTTCTTCGGTCGAAGCTGCTATCAATCGTCTTGCGGGGCTTGTGTGAACGTCGCCGTAGGCACAATCCTTCGTGTTTGAATGCTTAAGCATTTGAGGCAAGTAATATTGCAGTCGATTCACACGTAGTGCAGCCTAGCCACACCATGAACATGATGCAGTCTTTTCGGACCCTGTACAGTTCCATGTCCTATCGGTGTGGGTTGGCAAAATGTCGACATATCAGCCCTGCCGAAACCTTTGCAATCAGCCTGCACAGTCCTTCACTTTGCATTCAAAACCAACTTGTGGTTGCCCTTTAATTCGCTCAGCCGACTTTCCTTAAAAGTGAAAATTCCAGACTACAATGGGATTAACGCAACACGTTCTTCATTTGGGTTACGTATGCAAAACCACAAAAATCCCTTCCCACCCACATATTTATGTGGCCAACCCATTCCACCCTAAAAAGTCATAGTATATCGTTATGTGGTGGCCCAATTGCGATCACTGAAGTCGAAATTCATCACCAGCTTGCGTCGTCTCATTGAGTTCAGTGGAAAATTTTAAGGAACATTTGACTGCGCTGGAGCAAACCCGCAATTTTAACAAGATATGCACGCTCCCACCAACCAGGTATAAAGCATTTCAAACCTAATCACATCACGTCGAAAGCAACGCTTTGGTACTGGAGTGGCCAGAAGTGGATTTCTAATCTCACGGTAGAATTCTCACTGATACACCGCTCACTGTCATCCGAAACCCCATACACCAATTTAACGATCACAAGAAAATATATGACGACACAACCACACTATGTGTAAGCGACTGTTAGTATTCAATTAATAAAGCATTCATTGGCGAAAGCAATGACACTGCTGGGTCTCTCATGACAAGGACGGTGCACCTTTTAACTGGCTTACCAGCGTCAAAAATATTATTTCACGTTTATAATATCAGTCCTCAGTCCTCACTGGGGACGACGTCTCCATTCTTCATGTCTTCGAACAATGGGTGACCAGTGTTCTTCGTCCCCGCATTTTCAAAAAGCTTTTGACTATTTTCTTGGCTCCAGGACCTATGGTAAGATGGCCGACGCACTTTTTCAAATCATTTGAAGTGCAGGATACCTATAAGCCACCAATATTCTTCTCGACAGCTGTTCTGGTCCGTTGACAAGCTTTTGCCTTGCACTCAAGGACTTTGGAGACTTTCTTCATGACATAGACCCGATAAACCCGAATACTGCAGACACCACGCCCGTCCCCATCGTCCAGTTGAGCTCTTCAACCGCCATATGCATTCTTGGTGCGCATAAACACCGTGTTCCTCTTCGCATGCCAGTTTTGCTATTTCTTCTCATTGTGTACCCAAATGTTCACTTGCTTGTTCGATGTGACTTGCAATACCCCTGTAACATTTGATCGTGCAACCAAGCATGCCTTTCGAAGTATCCCAGAAATAAACGAATAAAGTTGTTTCATTTTAAGCATTATTTTGGCTACTGAATGTTGTTGATTACCATTCTCCATCCACTTCATATGATATCCAGTGTGATTTCGATTCTTCTCCAGCCCACTTCTACATCCATATTGATCTTCATCTTTACCATATTCCCCTCCTGATTTTTGATAAACCCGGCCACTTGACAACACCCACCACTTCTTCCCAGCCAAATTATGCGCCGGCGATGCGCACCTTTGATGCCTTTAAACATGGACTGACTCGCAGTTTGCGACTCGTAGTCAGCCCCAGAAAGTTTCGGCAATGGATTATCTAGCTCTCATTCGAAGCCCAAAAACTCGTGATTAGCCCATCTTATTGCAAGTTGTGTTCATGAGAACACGGAAACTGCATCTTTGCGACTAAAGTTTTGCTTTAGGATTTCCGCTGCGCTATCTTTGTGTAAATTTGATCTAGCCTCGCGCATGACTCTCGAATTTCGAGAAATATGCCTATTATTATTTTTATTATTATAAACTTGAACAATTAATGCATTGCATCCGCGAGTAAGTTCGCTTTAGTGATGCCCTTTCCCGTTGGTCCGAAGCAGTGGAATCGGTGGCCACTCACAACTGTTCCCTCGCCGTCGCATGGATAATAGACTCGCATATCTGGCTGGTCCCACAAAATTGGGAAGGAATGAAGTTTCTGTTATTTTGACTCCAGTGCTAACCATTTTTTTAGATCAGTGTATTCGATTCCTGCGAAAGCGGCAAACGTAGATCAAGATGCACGTTATGAATTATCTCGGTGCAAGCTGAGAAAAACTAGGCCATCCATTTCATGCACACTAATCGGTCCCAGCTCCAGTTCCAATTAGATTACAGGGCCATACGGCGAGATGCATGTATGTTCGCAGCATATATCCCAGTCACTGTGTTTTCTTCCATCTGTTCAGTTCAACCCAGAATTCTGGACCCTAAAACGGTCATGAGTAACTTACTGTTATCACTTCCCTATCTTATTTGGATGCTGGCTCCTTCTTATATCTCTGGCAACTTCTGTAACTGTTTGATCGCTGTAACACCAGCTGCATTAAATTGCATGCTGTTTCTCTCTCTCTCTGGATGTCACTCCAAACACGCCAATGATTCCAGTTCCCATTAACCGGTTTACAAACTATGGGTGCAACGGAGACCCTGTCTCCGACACATACCCTGGCGTATACGCTACCTCTTCACCTCAGCTAGGATGCTGCTTGCCAGATCCGCCACACGATCACTGGTTTCGCTCGGGGCACAGACCAAATTCCGTCGATTAGCAGATTGGATACGCCTATTCAGACGGACCACCGCGACCGGCCAAACGACGAATACTATCGCCACAGTAATGGGGGGAATCCCTCAACTTCCAGGCCCTTACTCCTGCCTATGATCATGGACGCCGAATACAAAAATGATGTCATAGAGGAAATTCAGGCCAACTGATTATAGGACTTGCCAATACGTCTTATACAGACTCATTTTCTCATCCATCGCGCCCCTCAGTCCAAATCTCTGCCGGCCGCGTGTGAGTGCAATGGCCATTTGTCCGAATTACGTGGTCTCTTTCCGCACAATTTCATCCCTCAAATAGTCTAGCACAGTCTTGGCTATTTCCTTCCGCCCTCGGCTTAGGCATCTTATCGGACCATTGTTTTTGTTGAATGTTGCTGTTATCCAAATTACATGATACCCAACTTAGTTTTCATTAATTTCCGCCCGCTCGCTATACTTCTATTGCTCTTCATCTTCTCAGCTCATCTTTTACGTCCATAACATAACCGTCTTGACTCGTCAATATGCCGGGCACAGATTGGCATCTGCCGTTATCATCCAGCTAAATTTTTAAATGCTTTGTGCACCTTTGATTCATTTAAACAATAAACTATTCTCAGCCCCCACAAACGATTATCCCACAATAATGGTGCGTAGTTTTGTGCAACCATCCTTCTGATTTGGGCTTTTGACTGGCAAACTTGTGCTTTGCGTTTCAAACTGCAGATTCTCAACTTGCTTCCAAGTGTGCATCCCAAGTAATATAGGGCAGCGTGCACTTGTTTCTTCATGTATTCTCCGAGAAGTCCACCCACAGATTTGGCCTTACCTCGTTCATGTCTCTCGTATGTCGGAAAATATAGAAATGTACAGGTGGCGCCTGGAAACCAACTGGAATTAAGAACCGTGACATCCCGAAACAACCTGTTGTTCACTGAGTATGTGGCTGATAGGATACTAATCCAATTTTCTCTCATCCTCAGCCCGCCAACGCTTTTAAAACGAGCTAGAAACTTGGCTCTTCACCAAGGCCGGAGGCAAGGATAGGCAGAATAACAGTAATCCAAAACAACCTGGTTTTGATGAAGCGGCAGGCGTTTACTCAGGGTCAGCAATTCCAGGTCCTATAAGTCGCCGATTATCTGGGTCACACGGCCATCGTCATCTCTTCTCCCGGCTCCCACAAGAACTATCGCTGGACTATTGTCTGGGTTGCGCTGTCCATGCGCTACCGAGTGGAAGATATTAAGTAATAAACCGACCAGTATATACCGCTCCAATGACGGGCCTTTGAGGGCTGTGTCGCAACAGTGTATGGGTAATCTTGTCCTGAGACAACCGTTGGGTGGGAGAACCGATCTCAGTGCACCTTTCTAAGACTATGCTTCCGCTGTAAGTAAAAATAAATCGTGTTTGACGACATAAAACTTTGGGATATGTCGACGGTCTTTTGAGATTCGCATAGACTTTACAGAATTTACGATAAACATATATAGCTCGGTAATTTACTGCGTACTTCCAAAGTCATTTGGTCCAGAAACGAGAAATTTCACATCCCCATCCGTCCGCTCCTGTAGGGTGTTACAGTGACGGCTGTTGGGTTTTCTACTGCTGCGGAGGATATTAAGAGCCGGGGGACGGATAAGCTTCACGAAACGGCGAGTCCGATATTTACTAATGAGAGAGGAAAATTCCGCTTTTTCCTTCATATATTGTCCCCTGCTGTGTACAATTAGAATGTCCTAGTTCCAATGGGCGCTTGTGGTGTTGGTTTGATATTTGCAATGCTGAAAATTGCTTACTTGTGTTAGGTAAAATATATAAGCAGTTATGCATTTCACGCAACCTTGAAGTTTGCTGGAGCACAACACCAAATCCAGTCTCCATAAGCGAGCCAGACAATCACCTTGTTTCCGTTTGTCTTTGACCCAAACGAGAATCGTAAAAATCAAAGCCCATCACTAGGGCCCACTGTTTCTCAGGCTTTGAAATAAGGTCAACGATGATACTAATAGATGTGGATGGAAATGACTCAGCAATTTTTGCCAAAAGCACGCCTCTTGAACGGACTTCAAATCGGTGGTGAATGTGGTTGTTGCAATGTCATTGGTATATGTAAAAATCTGACACAGCTTATATAGCTCGGCTAACTAAACAGCAAGGGCATTTTTCATTTGACTAACAGAACATCCCCCTGTAAGTGACACGCAGCGTTATGTGTACAGTTGACAACAATGAATCAAGTGATAAGAGTTTGCCGTATTTACTGTCGTTTTGCATTTGTGAAGTGGATTTCAACTGTTTAATTTTCTGAGAAACCTCTCACCTATTTACTTGCAAACAAGCAACCGCCTTATTCACGGCACTCTGTGCAACACACAACACAAAAGCAAATGGAGACTTATATAGCGGCACTGTTCGCTGTCAACCCGAATTGGAAAAGGGAACCACTCACTGGCAAAGAGAAATCTGTGGTTAACATTGACTCAAATTTCACGTATGACGCTCCCACGTTCAAGCATGTGAACAGGCGCCAGTTTCATTTTTCTTTTTTTGGACTTGTTTGCTGTCCTATGTGCCGAAGTAGTTCGCATAAGTATGTGCCCTCTCACAGGTTGCTAAAGCAGTTCCGGGCTACATGGAGAGTTCTGGGCATTCCTGTCGCCATCAAAACCTGATGCCGCGTCGTCTACAAGATCTGAGAGTAAATAACAAATCCCTCCTCTTCGTGAAAATATTCAGTAATTAGCTTCACGATATGGTGAGTGTTCAGTGAGGGAGATGGATATTTGGTTCCGTCAAGTTGGCTGGCCCGGGCTTCTATCACATATATGGACAATGCACCCTCAGCCTGAATGAAGTTTAGTCTGCTAATGGAACTGTCTTAAGGCAACCGTTGGAGATATTTACTCGTTGGATAGCTTCTAACTCAGCGTCAGAACATTCTACTCAAAGTATCTTAACGATTGCCCTCCAGGAGTTCCCCAGGTCAGTTAGTCTTGATCGAAATACCAGCGCCACCGGGTAGGACCGATCGTTACAAATAATATGACCACACTGATTTTATCCGAAGAACCACGCGATGTCACTTAATAACTTGTTCCAAGTCGAAATACTTGCAATTTGGTTGGAGGGATTCATTGCAGATTATGGTTGAGGATAGATTCGAAGGGCATTTCCGCGACTGGTTGGCTACCTCCTTTAATGGGGTGAGTAGGCAATAAATTATCTGGTCTACCTTGTTACAAATGCCGGGTACCATCATCGATCCGTAGTAGTCGATATACTAAAACTGCGCGACTGTCGTGACCTGGCATATGATTCCATTACTCCAGTTTGGAAAGCTTGCATATTTCTGACAGTCAGCTGGTTGAAAACGCAGCAGAATGGTTTCCTTGTTTCGCATGCCATATAAAGTACTCAAAAACACCTGGACAGATTCACTAATCATGACTGGAATTTTTAGATTCATTATAAAGATCATGGATACTTCCATGGAAAACACTAAAGTCAGCAGTGTCAACCGATTCAACTATGATAAGCGCCCTCAAAGGATCATCAGAAACAAACTGCAAATAAGTTACTGCGCTTTACCAGACTTTCGATACAAGATGATGTAAGTAGAGCTCAGCTGCAACTTCTCGGTTTCCAATGGTTTGTGAATACCGCTTTGGTATACTAACGTCCTAATCTCTTCAAGTTCTCGCCAAGATCTAGACTTTTCTCGTCTAATCCGGTCCTCCAACTGCTTGTTACAGCCTGCGCCTTTTGTACACAACCTTTAGATCGACTGATTCACAGGCAATACTGATAGAAATCAGTCGACAAAAGAGTCGGAAATAGCGGCGGCTTGGACAACATGATTCCCTTGCGAAGGTTGGGCGTATCAGAATGTGTTCTGCAGCTTTCGTACCAGAACTAGCGGTTCTTAAATGTTGGCAAGCGAACCAGGTCGGCGGCGCCATTTGCGTTCACTGAGGAAACGATAATTAATTGAGGGACTGATAGTCAAGTGATAGTGACTGAAAACTAGCGGGATTATAGTTTATGGATTGATAGTATGGGAGAAGGATATTTGAATCTCGAGATATTAGAGTAAAGATAGAAACTTAAACTAGGAATGGTCGAATAGGAATAGTATGAGCGAGTAGTAGTAGTGATTCAGAAAGATGGAGATGGTAAGTGAGATATACAGCTATATCGGACTGAATCGCATGTAGAAGCACATCAGAGATTAGAGACACAATGCTAGAATATATCGGTAATTGTTATGGGATGTCGCGATCACACCTCAGCACTGGTGGAGAGGACATGAGTAAAAGCAAGCGATATAGCAATATGGAGAATGAGAAGACACATCGTAGTGATGGCAAGTGATTTGATAGTATAAGATGAGATGGAGTATCTAGAGTTAGCACAAGATCAAAGGTGGTGTGAGATGTGGAGAGAGATCACACTAATAACGAGGCTGTGTAGAGACAGCGCGAGATATAGTGAACGTCAGATACGCAGGACGCCCACAAAAACATAGATGACAGTCATCGTTCATAACTCCCTCGTTAAAACTATCCGGGTCTCTCACCGAGCCCTAGTGAGAAACCTAAAAGTGTCCCGATCCATCTCCGGAAGCTAATGACGAAACAATGTCCTTCATATGGCGCTGATGCTCAAACGGTTTTCGAAGAGAACCGGAGAAGACGACACCAATAGTTATTTGGACCAAATTCGGACCTCCATATTAAAAGCGTTTGCCCCTGTGAATTCACTTTGGTAGACTGCGGGAAGTTCAAAAACTGCTTTAACTTTCTGTGCCCTTCTCATTCACCACGAAACTGTAAGGCAAGTGCTACCAAGTAAACGAATAAATCTACAGGAGTAATCACACGATCCAGTAATTGACGAGCTCACTCAAATAGTCACCGTTGCGCACCACACAACGTGATTTGTGAGATTGATTCTTCGATTCTCTAATAGTGATATAAGGTCAGTCGACGAGAAGCACACGCAAGCAGCTATATAGAGATATGAATCTCACAATAGTATCTTACGGAGTAGCATGAGAGTGTGTGTGTGTGATAATTGCATTACTTACATACTTTGGGAACATACTGATATGGGGATTAGTGACAGCCTCTGCAGATATCATAGTTGCTGAGAATGTCCTGACTTATATAAGTGATTAGCTAGAGTATTAAATAGATAGTAAGCGTGTATACTTCAATCTGTTATATGCATCGCAGAGTGAGACTATAAGAGAGAATATAAACACGGAGAGTATGATAGGAGAAAGACAAGGATCAGCAGTTCTATTATTAGACGAGAGTACAGGAAGACATGGTGATGGTAGGTAGCGAAAAAAGTCGCTCAGAAGGTATCTGCGACGCCAAATATGGGGTAGAGTATGATTTTGTGCCATATGGTGAAGCGATGAGCATTTTGAGTTATATACTAGTATTGAAGGACAGAATATAGATGGACTTTTGATACAGTCACGGGCCTCTTGATTTAAGACGATTTGTTTTTCAACTGTACATTTTCGATGTTATTCGCTTACATATTGGTTGACTACCAGATCGTTTTCATTTCTTCTGCAATTTTTTTGCTGGCTGCACCTCATTGCAGATGCAAGTTGGACATGATCAAGTTATGCGCGGGATCTAATTGACATTCTACCTAAGACCAACGGTACAGGTGCATTCTATTTATTCCCCTTCACCGAGCATTCGTTCCTATGCAGTTTTTGCCCTGCTATTTTGACTACTTTTGACGAGACAGTGACTCGGAAAAAAAAAGCGGTCCCCCTCCCTAGAAAGTTTTCAAAGCTGTAGTTCCTGTGTACATAGTTTATATTTCGTGAATAATAATGCAGATTTTGCGGAGGGATTTTGTTCTTCCTTGGGTTCCAACTTGAATTGGGTCATGTGTTGCTTTGAGGTTTCAAAGCGTTAACAGAAAAACTTGTTGAATACTGTTAAGATAGTAGATATAGAGAGTGGAATGATAGGAGATTATAATAGACTACTCTAAAAGTGAGGATATCGTGGATATCGTTCGGATGGCCATATGGTGAATTAGAGAGACTCACATCTATCAGTAATATTCGCATCTGTCAGATAGAGACATCACTGATGATCTTCTTGAAGAGGAGTAGGCCCCTCTAATCCGTGCTTTCTGCAGCCGGTTCGCGATCTTAGCTCCTATCCATACGGCAAAAATTTGTAGAAATTACAAACAATGTCGTCATTTCGTCCTATTTTCTGTCAGCACTAGCACATACAAACATTGACCTGCGGTATGTCGAACCTTTTTTTGTTATGAGGGAGGCACGATTAAGCATAATGTCAGAGACGTATCGTAGATCAGAAGACAACTTAATTAGAGCTATGTGTTGAGGAAAGAGTTCATATCAGACGGATCTATATGTATTCTGAAAGATACATGAGAAATAGTGAGCAAAAATAGCGGGTCGATTAGGGATTAGATGCTGCAGATGTATACTCCTGGACGGAAACTCTTATTCGAACTTTATGGATAGACTTCCAAATTGCTCCTTGTGAGAAGAACCCACCGCTTATCTGCCAATCATAATGTTGTTAATAAGTCATTACTGATTTGAAGATAATCGCGTGTTCGACATAAACCCGTTTATGATCCTGACCCACAAAAGAATATTCTTCAAAACGAAACTGTAAGAGACATCGTTTGGGCTGATTATTTATGTCTGCATGCTGGAAATTCTTACCACCTTGCCAGAGTCATTCTCGACGCATCCACCAAACACTTCTAATTACGCCAGATATCTAGCATCTGTGTGCATCAAAGAATTTCGTCATGAGCTTCTGACTGTGGTCCAAAGAGATGAGAGCATAAAATAGTTAGGTTCCACCGATGACCATCAAACATACGCACAATATTCGAACGAAATCTACAGTACGCACAGTGTAATTCGAGCAGGATGACACGGAAGTAGTGCTACTCAAGATCTGTGTCTGAGTTCTACTCGAACAGAGCGCTAGGGGCACTCCTGGCCAGCACATTTCCATGACACACCAAAACTATCAGATGAGTTATACTCAGGAACTCGTGTTGATAGACAGTGACGGCGACACGATGCGCCTAAGTCTGATATAGAGACGAGAATGATGCGACAAGGTCCCTGCCGGATACAACACTATCATAAAAACATGTCAGTGATCGCCTAAAACAGCAAGTAGTGAGCAATGTGTTTGGGTGACCATACGACTAACAGTGAATATATGAAATTGTGCTTCAAGCTGCACACAACTTGTGAGAGAATGATGCGTGTTCACCGTGAATAGATGTAGTAGATTGCACAACATCTATGAGTTGCGATGAGACACCTGCAGAAATGCGGAATACCAGTGCCGTACAGCAGATCACAGAGTGACTCTAGCGATTACGTGAATAGGGAGAGAGCTAAGACGGCACCAACACATCCCTTTGCCAGCGCCCAAATGTTCAATGTCAGGACAACTTATTACTTACGACGAAGGCTGCACTACGTGTTATACATCAAGGTCGACGAAGAGACGCCATGCGCATTCTTAACAATAGTATTTAAGATGCTACCTGATATCTACGATCGTCTAGTGCTGTGAGACTAGTCAGTATATTCGAAAATATGCACAGGAGTGATCACAAACGATGTAAAGGGCTGTTCATATGTGGAGTAGAGCGTGCAGCCGCCGTGTCTTATCCACACTATGTGTTCCAATCATAGATGCGGAGCAGAATACGCGAGGTGAATTAATATGGGGGCTGGAGAGATCCGAGGAGGCTACCACGCGAAGATAGAAGACACGCAGGTTAGAGGGAAACACAGAGATCAGTTCGGCCTTCTTTGGTACGCCTATTGTAGAACCTTCACTCTGTCTCTCGAAATCCAAGCCCATAGCCTTCCTCAACCGGGTAAACGATTCACATAAAGCAACTCCTTTCAGAGTTTCGAAATGAATCTCAGATCAACCGAAGCACGACTCTGACAGTGCTTCATAGCAGACATTATCTGCAACTATAAAGTATTTGCATAAGGCCGTACAGATTTTCAGATCATACGACAACGGCCACCGAATGAACTGCCTTCTTCAAGCCAGGGCCGCACTACCGAGTGTCAGGTACATAAGTGCTCTCGGCTACTCCTACGGCCGCCCTACCTTCTGTTTCTTGTTGTGACCTCTTCCCGTCTCCTGTTTCAGTAACGTTGAAAGATAATTGCAGAGAACATCACTCTCTTAGAAGACAAACAGGAACTTGCACCAAGGATTAAAATACCTAGTAATGCACCAGCCGCCTAGTTTCAGGGACGTACGCCGTCGCATTAGACTGAAAAAGACCCCTGTTCATGTGTCCAGGCATGGAAAACATATTTGGTATGAGAATGTGAGTTGTAATAGCAGGCTCAACGTGTTTTCACAAGATGGTTTGTGTATTTGAAGCAGAAGGGATATGAGCAGAGACGGAGGGCACCTAGCTTGTATTCCCTGGAAGAACGTAGGGAAAAAAGTGACTTAATACAGATCTTCAAAATCATTGAGGACCTATTCAAGATAAGGGGGGACGACAAACTTATTCGCAACGGAAAGTGACTGTGGGAGAACACGTAACCACCGAGATGAGAATAAGTGGTTTGCCACAAGAGTGATGAATTACTAGAACAAGCTGCCGGAGGAAGTGGCCGAGGTAGGTTCAGTGCGTGCACTCAAAGGGAGACTAGAAAATCCATGGCTAGCTGCGTTTGGAGAGGGCAGTGTCTGAATTGCCAGGTTGGGGAAACAGTTGAGAGAAAAGCATTTCATTAATTGTTTTCTCCCTAGTAGGAACTGAATAGGGTTTTTCACTCTCCTGTTTTCGAAGCTTCGCCAGATCCAAGAAGCTCTCGGTGCAAGAACCTGGATGATCAGGCACCTCGCCGTATTGTCCTGTAATCAAACCTGGAACTGGAACTGGTGCTGGGACTGCGTTACACCAAACCATGGATGCTCGGTAGCGGACTAGCTGTAAGTTGGCATATGGTGTTTGGTAATGTAAGTTTTAAAGCTAGCTGATACACCTGATAGGCCTCGGCTCACACTGGTGTTCTGTATCTGTTTTTCAGGTCCACTCTGCAAACCCTTCGAAGATTGCCCTCCCGTTGCACGTTGCAGGTGCTCATTTGGAACTTTAATTTTATTAGAGGACACCTTAGAAATGCCTCATGGAACCACAGAAATATCAAAAGCTTCTAAGACTGAATTACAAACTTCGATCCCAGAGCTGTCGTATTTATATGCTACGTAACACAAGATTCGAATTGATTAGATCGAGATTGCAAGTCATTCCGCGGCACAAAAATGTCGGGGTGGGGATGAGTACAGAAAATAGAGAGGAAGCGGAGACAACTGGCAACAACGAAGCCTGCATCATGAATGGCGATCTGTAACCAGGAGGCGCGTCTGGTGGAAGGGTCCAGAGATCCGCAAATACTTACTGATTACCAGATGAGCTATTCGCAGTGAATTATTCCTGGATAGTCTCACTGTTAAATATCACTTGTTAGCTGTGCTTTCCAACCACTTCATTCGTAATTTTTCCCATACTGGATTGTGAAGCTAATCAGTGCACGAACAAATGCGAAGGAAACGGTCGTCGACTTAAAATCAAGAACCAGTGTCAGCAATCAGAAATGTGCACGAGAGCGCGTTGACTGCAAACGAACAGAAGTGTATGCAAAATGAATCAAGAGAGTCGTTTGTGCGGCAGTGACCTCAAGAATCCCGGCTCAGGATGGTTTTGAAATATTTTTTTCACGGCTTTAAGTTATACAGCCCACCAAAATCCGTCCAAACCAAGTAGGTCAGCGGTTAGGGCACAGATTCATGTTCACCTACCTAATCTCTGCTATCAATGCATTTCTTATCCCGAAGTATTAGCAGAATCCGCATACAGGATCGGTGAAAAATTTCCCGTCCACCCTGGAACCCGACTTCGTTGGACATCACCAACATGCAGTTGTCCACAATCTGCCCCTTGGAAGGCAGTGAGTTTTGTAGAAAAGGTATCATGACGGTATGTTTATATGCGCGTGTCTCACTGTGCCTGTGCAAGATGTGAACTGAATCAACCAATCTTGTGCTGACAAATAGTAAACTTTGAATAGATGGCGTCGTCGTTGACGTGATACGAACTTCACAGTCATGGTGTATTTACGACGGGAGAGTGATTCGCTGGTGTGTATTGTGGTTCATCGCAGCCGTAGAGGCGGCGACAGAACTTGAATCCAAATGGCTTCTAAATGGAAATTTCTCAGGTCGTCAGTTAATGTCGTGGGAAAGGATGTGCTAAGCGGGCGATTTACCTTAACAGAGGATACGGTATTCAGTGTCTAAATGACACGACAGTAAATTGAAACAAGGTATATATATATGCTTGCAAAAGAGCCACCACTGCCTCTTCTCTTTTTTTAGTATCCGCTTACTTCCCTTCGAAAGCTTTCCTTCAGTCAGCCCGTTCCTGACCACCCACGAAACCTGTACGCAACACGTCACAAGTCAGCTACCTTTATGATTATAATGTTCGCAGTCCCAAACGGCCCCTCATCAAGCAGCCTTTTTCGTCGGGCCTATAGAGTTCGCATTTATGCTCGAAACAACCTTATACGACAGATCCCAGTGAAATAACCGGCTTGCTTCCACTCACGAAAAACTTCGGCGAACTTCAGTTAGTCAAGTCGTGTGTGATATGAATGGAGAGATTATCCATTGCTGACCGCAAACGCTCGACCGTTGGGCAGAGCACTTCAAGGATCAGTTTAGCTGGCCACACGCTAACGTATTTAGACCGACGTTTGGAGCTGCGAATCCTTGGGAGTTGTCACTTGACCCCCCAACGGAATTGGAAAGGGAGTCGAATATTCGACTTCTGAAGAGGGGACAAGCTGCCGGTCCCGAGGACGTTTCCCAAGTTCTTTTCAAATTGGGTGGATAAGCTCTGGTGAAATCAGTTGCCTCCTTGATTCATGATATTTGGAACGAGGATCGTATTCTGTCAACGTGGAATGAGTCACTGATTGTACCCGTCGTCAAGAGGGGCATACGGAGTGACTGTAGCAATCATCGTGGGATTAGTT
>LUCM01008600.1:0-38929 GCA_008360955.1 Fasciolopsis buskii
ATCATCATCATCATCATCATCATCATCATCATCATCATCATCATCATAGTCACCAAAATTATCCGTAAGGAACTGCCGCAGTGTAAGATGACGGGCACTTCACAACGGTTGAGGTTTCCGACATAGCAGTGCTCATGGCAAGCACGGGAACAAAAGAAACGCCTTTGGAAATTAGAGCAATAGAATCGCAAACATTGACAAACGCAGTTTGTAAACAAGTAGTAAATTTGAGAATCATGTGATCGGAATAAACTCCGATTTCTAATCGGTGAGGCAAAATTATAGGCCGGATGTTCCTGTGATAAGATTTCCATTGACACAGATATTGATTAATCGAAATTCACCATAGCTGCCGTCGTGGCTTGTAAACAAGCTGCGAAAATTTAACTGGTTGAGCCATTCCAAAGTAATGGGACGCTATGATTCATTTGTTGTTAACGGGAACACAGGCAGAATACAATAAACGGTCTAAGTGGACTGAAAAGTAGTCCATATGTGTAAATCCAAAGTGAACTAGCCTAAATGGTGGGTTGGTTGGTATCAGAAATTTTCATTTTTCTGTTAAGTGCCTCATGATTAGTTAGTACTTATAGTTGTTATTTGCGGCAAAGCTATAATCCATTTTCCTCCTCGATTTGTTCATGTACTTAATGCATAAATGTCTTACAAATTTACTTCTGGCTCGTGTGATACAGTTTGGTAGGGCTTGGTGATCAGTTTTTGCTATGCCAGTCAGCTACAAATAGCTATGTCGACCAACGACTGAGCAGAGCTAGATGCGACAAAAGCCATTGGCGCAAAAGTAATCTATCGGTCGTATATTTCAGTCTATCGCTTAACTATGAAAATTTTATCCGAACTTTCGTCTTTTGACTTCCTTTTGGGACTTTTGTTTGAGTGATTTCGGGTCGAAGCAATTGCAAAACTTGCTACGCTTTCGAATTAATGTACTAATGGTGCTCGGAATGGTAGTCGTTCGATTACCAGAGTTGTAACTGAGGTCTGTCGGACTTATTGCATTTTATTTGTATCGTCTTGCCGAATGCCCGAGTACATTCACGGTGATCGGATTTATGCAAATGATGAAGCGGAAATGAAGAAAGAGATGAAAGCGCTCAGCCAAAACCGGTGATCGGACCCGAAGCCATTGAGCTCCACGCGGAGTTCGTGTCGCTGAATGATAAGACGGCGTATGTATCATACGAGAGTAATCGAGCACTGGAATTTTACCATGTCTTCAAAATACATGATTGCAAATAAAGGTATTTCGTTTCAAATAATGCTGCATTCGAAATTTGCAACTTGTCATTCGCGTTTGACGAAGCAATAAAGCATGAATACCAGCAAAATTGTGAACACAAATTAGCTTTGTTTTTACCACATTTATGCCATTCTTCATGTTTGTTTTGAAAGCAACACTGTCAGCTTTGCACGATCTTCCAGGACAACGGCACAGTTCACCAAATATGGTAGTAGTTGGTTTTTTGAAAGAAAAACAATAGGCTGATTAGTGATAAGGTTCGCACATTGGCTTCCTCACCTAAGTGCTATTCGTATTAAAAATAAAGCCGGTACGTTTTAATGTGTGAAATTCCAAGTTTGTGAAAGTATTCCTTGTGGAGCTCGGTTAGCATAAGTACGGATGGATTTCTCTAACAATTAGTCATTCAGATTGGTAGTCCATTGTCCTAGAGCGACTGAAGTGTAACTCGTTCAAGGAGACTCTTTAAGCTGTTGTCAGGAGTCGGGCCAACTTGATTCCGACAACATGAGTCCCGCAGCGATCAGGCGTCCTACGATCGGGTTCTTGGACTTGAAAGTAAATCAGACTGGGACCAGATAACTGTCAGCACACCAAATAAGAACCGGGGCAATCACGTAACCTAGCGAATTAGACAGCCAATCAGATGCAACAGGTTCACCTTTCCCCTTTTAAATGTCTCGCTCACTCGGCGCATACTGAACTGATCCAGGCAACCAAAGGATATTGATAGATTAAACCACCATTGTAATGAGTGGGTAATGATTGCGTCAGTCTATGTGTAACTTTGTTTTACTTTAATAAGCCGGGCACAGTGATCGACCGGAAGCCATTTGATTCAGCACCAGGTTATCCTGTCTGGATCGGAGAAGAATAACCAGAATGGATTTAGCGACAGTTTTGTTGTCCATCGTAACGTATATCAAGCTGAGTGTGATTTCCAAGACTCGGAACACGCGCCAAGTCTGCTCTTCCTGTTTGACCTGAGGGAAATTCAACCAAACAATTTACATATTCGGAGAAAACTCAAGATAAGTTACCTAATTTGTTTAATTGTTGTTCAGACTGAAGATAAGTATAGGAAAAGGAAGGATCACACCTGACAACAGTTACAATCTTGTTGAACTTTTCACTAATGAAGACTTCGTTTTAAATATATAACCACCTCTGTCTGACCTCATTATGAACAATTAGACGGTTTCATTCTCCTCAAACCATCAAATGACTACGCAGTGATAAAACCCACGTAAACGTGTCTCAAAATCATGTCATTAATTTTCACGAGGGTGATCAGATAACGCAGAGCTTCACTAGCAATCTGAACGGGGAATGGTTTTTTGAGAACAGCGATTTCTTTTCTAGCCCGTGACAACTGAAGTGCACTGTAAGCAAACTAATAATCGATTTTTGAACCACGCACGTCAGGTGCTCTGCACGGTCACGGAGTGAGGGCAGGTAACAATGTGTCACGTGGCACATTTTTAATCATGCATATCCCTCATACAATCATGATGTACTGTTGTGATCTACACTTCAGTAAACAAGAAGTGCAACAGGTCCAAAATCTTAATGAGCAATGTGAATCCCTGTAATTGGGTGGCCTATTGAACAACCAAGTCTAATTAAATTAGAGCAAGTCGAAATTGGTTTTCCAAACGGAAACGAAATCATTGAAAAGGATAAAAAAAATTTAATTGGTGAGTATGAATGCCTCGTGCTTTGGGACATCGCATTAGTTGTATTTTTAAAGCTGCCGGAGCAGTTAGTGTCAGTTAAATTTTGTTTATTTGATATGTAAGTGACAAATTTTGTTGATCTTCTAACTTCTAAATGTTCCACCGACAGTATCACTGTTGCTTTGGCACTATGCTTGTCTTGAAGCGAATGCTTATATATATATATTCGTCTATATATTCCTCATTCCTACTTGTCCATTCACCCGTTCCTGCCTATCTACCTATCATTGAGTAAATCTAAAAACGAAACATTTTGGATGCGAACCAGCGAATCTAGGAACAGTCCAGAAACAGTCCACTCATATTTATCGATTTCTGCTTTTTGTGTGTTCCTGAGATTGTCTTTGGTTTTTCGAGAAACCCATTTTTGTTCCTGAGTGGGTGTAAAATGAACCGTGAGCACGGAAACAGAGGAAAGAAAAAGCTGTATATCGCTCTTTATGCAAAGGCTCACTACCATAGGCTTAAGCATTCTCACTATTCAACCGTTTATCGTTCAGCTCAAAATGCCATACCCCGAAAAATATACTGAAATACTGTCTGTCTAACTTCATTCATCATCTGCTGTGTAGCACTCCGAAAGTTGCAAAGCAAGACAAGTATCTGCATTTTGATTGCTAGTCTGAATGCGAGCCTAACTACCCAGTATTCTTTTGTTCATTGAGCGAAATGTACATTTGAGTCGACTCCATAAATGCGAAGAACCAGAGCGAAATCGACCTGCGCTTGTGACCACTGTGCATCAGGGGTGAATTTCGCGTTGTTTTCACCCTTGTTGCTTGGGAAGCTTGAATCCTAACTTCACGATCAAGCTGTGAGATCCTCCTTCTATGACCAAGGTTTGATCTGACCTAACTATTACGAATTTTCCTAATTTGATACTGCCCTTTTTAGGAATATTCCAGCGATAAAAGCCCTCGATCTTAATG
Organism: Fasciolopsis buskii; assembly: GCA_008360955.1. Lineage (NCBI taxonomy): Eukaryota > Metazoa > Platyhelminthes > Trematoda > Plagiorchiida > Fasciolidae > Fasciolopsis > Fasciolopsis buskii. Next base: position 3,927 of record LUCM01008600.1, read on the forward strand.
GGCGCTGAACTCAAACGCCAACGCAACCCATGTACATGCACCGTGTGGGTTGATTGAGGAATTCTGGTCTGTCAATTAGACCACGAACACGCTAGCTGAGATGAGTTCCGAGGGCTTATATAATTTTAGTAGGGGATTCCATAGTGTTCAATAAAATGAACACCAATCACCTTCCGGCATGGTTTTATGTCTCAACTGGTACAACATGCACCGTAAAAGTACGTGGATCGCCTCTATTCTAGTCTGTCAAAACAAAATCTCGTGCCATTTTTATTCCATCGAAAAGGACAAGAATGCATTTTTCTTCATCCAACTCAAATTTCTCAAATAGTTTCCCCAGAATTCACGACGTGGTCTGACCTAGACTTGAATCATGGATGTTGTCCCCAAGAGAAGAGTACTAATGTTTATCTCCTATCTAGCTTTCGCATAAATGTCTCGTTTAATTGCAACTTATTCGTTTTCACGCTTGATTTATCGTTCGTTCGGTGCCTTAGTTAAACAAAGATAACTTGCGAAGTATTTACAAAATTTGTTTTCAGTTCATTCACGAACAACGTAAATTATGTTCGCGCAATTGATTTCCCAACAGGATTTTCGGTTGTTCAGCAACGCCTGGCACTTTTGGTAAACTTTGGCTACTGTTTAGTCGCCTTTTGCCAGTATTCAGGATCCCCGAACTTTTTATTCGACAAGCTATGCTCTGGGCTGAATATACACACAGTGAGCTGAAAGTTACTGGAAAAGCTCACGTAATACTAGCAAGCTCCGCTACGAGATCCAACAAATTACTTATGATCTACCTGTTTGCATTATCTTTTATCTGTTAATTCCTTTATCAACGAAACAACAATGTACATCAATTTTCAGGAAGGGAGCCGCGGCCAGCAGAGGGCTGCCATGTGGGAAGTTGACCGGCGCTGGGAGGATTCGAACCCGCGACCTCCACGTCCAAACGCCAGGACCTTATCCGTGCGGCCACCGCCGTGAATCGAGTCTGTTAAAACAACTTGGGACTAGTACACAAGGCCAACACTTATTACTCCGAGAAAAATGCTTCCGCATCCCAAACGAGCTTTCCCTCAGCGTACAAGACTTCTTTTCTATCACATAATTAAGCAGTTTATGCTCAGATTAAATCCCAAGTTTCATCCGGCTTCGCTCTATTGGAGCTAAAATGAGCGAAAAATTTAAAATGTGACCGTGATTAAAGTTTTCAATCCAAAATGTCTGACTTGATTAAGTGGTTGTTATCATTTTTCTCTGAGGAGCTCGATATATCAAATATGAATCTCACACCAAGGTAAAAACTCAGGGAGGAATTCAAAGTAAGTCGTTCACCATAATGCACACAGTCTCACACTCCGAATGAAGGTCCAGGGTAGCACCTGGTTCAACTATCTCCACTGGAGAAATGTAAACTTCATCATTTGGCCCTCAGTGACCTTGAAGAACTCCGAAATGCTCGCAATTTTGCTTTAACAGAGCTCACTCTGTAAAGCCCGCAGAATAGGGCACATGTGCTTGCATGTTTTGTACAGGGGTTCAAAGCTCTACTCATGATAAGCACTTTATCTGGAAAATTGCGGAGAGTGCTCACCGTGAAAAGATTTGGTATCTTTACCTTTGTGAACATTGGAATCCGTTTCTGCCAGATTCTATCTCACGAAATAAGAGTAGCTCAACACACTCATGAGCATCTTTGTAGTGAGCAAATAAACTCGACTTAGCTAGCTCATATGTGAAAAGAATACAACAAATATTCTTAAAATCCTTTGGAAAACTTACAATATATGCATCTTCTGTGGGCATGTGAGCAGTGGCAGATGGAGCTAGGCCAATACCAAGGAGGAGTCATTGTTTTCAAGTCAAAGGCCGAGACGCAGGTTCGGAAGCAAGAATAATGCGTGTCTGCAAGGTCATGACTCAATTAACGGCCGAGTTGAATAAACGGCCATTATGTGGTCAACGAAGCCAAATAACTTACTGACCAGTCAGATAGTTACAGTTAGCAAACGAAAACATTCAACATGCCACCTTACGAGATATGCTCATATTTGGTTAAATGGAACTAACGATTTAGTTGGAACCATTAGACAGCAACTACCGCGGAGTACTGTCAACTCAACTCACTACATCGACAGTACAAGAAACTGGTCAAAAAAGACAGAACAAATGTAGCATAAGACAGAATACGTGTGTGCGAAGTCCGACTATGCTGGCAGGAACCCGCATATATTGCTAACTAACAAATACGGTCTCGGTGACTTAGCGAGGATCACTTGGTTTGTTCTTGTTTAATTAGACGAGGCAAGGTCTCCCTTTGGTCAGAAAATACCGGTAGAATGCTGTCGAGTCAGCATCACATTTGTATCTCGGTTTCACGACACATCAGGAAAACGAACGGGATCTGTGAGCTCTTCAGAGTTTGATTTAACAGAGGCAGACAATTAGGGTAGCAGTGATTGCAGTCGACCATCAGAGGGAAATGAGTTGTTCAAATTATATAAGAACGATGATTTTTTGATAGTCGCATACATATCAACTAGCAGTGGTGCAGTAGTCTGTTTGCGAAGATGACAGAAGTTTTATTCACCTTCTCACTGCATGACGAAGGGGCCACGGAAGAACCTGTGAAGGTTTTAAACAAACTGAGAGTTTTATTTTGAGTCACTAAAAAGAAATCGATTTACCTCAGCTTTTTACAGCAATCCACTTGAGTGTTTATCTAGCCGACTGTGCGTACAGAGACCCTTGAAGTAAATTCGTCGGTTCCATGAAAAACAATTTAATTATAAGTGCAAACTCAGAAAACAAAGTTCAAAGGGTCATAGCAGTACTAATAGTCAACATTAAAAAATGAACCAACTGAATAATTGCCGTCTGGCAAAACGCTGCATTCTTTCAATAATGACTACAAAATATAGTCTAAAATATAGTCTTCTGGTAAAATAATGTAGCAATTCACAAGTTTCACCGAAGCAAATGTTGATCGGTACAGCGTGCAATCGCTGCCACGTTGCGGAAAACGTCCGGTTTTGACCTTTCACTCCACGGATGGAATTTTGGGAACGCTGACTCACACCGTAAGCAGATTCGCAAGGCGTTTGTGTCACCAAACAAACTGGTGACTTCGTTAAACTAGTAATAAGGTGGTATTGATAAAAATGGCATTCAAATGCCGAGAAAGTGAAACCACCCTGGAATTTGTGTCAGGATTACAGAGCGTGACGATGACCGAAGGTGGTCTGGTCGATTAAGCGTCTGTCGCCAAAACGGTCAGAGGTTCGGGTTGTCGGTAAACAGCAACCCGGCGGTTTCCTGGTTTGTTACCAAACCTGAATTACAGTGTTAAGGCTGTGGTTGTCGGTTCCCCTTCATGTAGTGAGCCCTAGTGGCTGTGGCATGTTACTGCTGCTATACTAGTGATTTAGGTATGTAATAGAAAAATGACATGATCTTAAGACGCGTCGAGCGGGCCACAATTTACGTAATCGGAAGCTTTTGTGGTACTCGAATTTCACATTTTTGCCAATTTTTCCGATCCACTGGAGAACTTTCGGATGAAATTTCGTTTTTGAGCCCAGAATTGTCTTTAATTTTCTGGTACAACCGCGCTCCCAGGAACGAATGTATTACCAGAAGAACAAAATTCGGCGAGCAGGGGTGGTCGGCTATTTTCCACACCGAGTATATCGTCACCAAGAATCTTAGTTAAGGCCAGCACTTACACAACGAAAATAGTATGGTGGCCAACAGGAAATTCGCCACACTGCACATAGCCTTCCGATTTTCCGTCTGAACAGCTATCAGTTCTATTTAGTTTGATGCGTGATCACCGCCTGCACTTTTGATATTCGGCCCGTTGGCTTGCTTTATCGTTAAGGCACCCCATTAGACACATGTATACACATGCAAATCAAGCTTCTTACTATCAAGTTATCAGTACTTCTTGGCAATTAGAGCATTAGTGTGAAGCAAACTGGCCGTCAATTTGCTTTCCGAACTTAAGCTATTTGAGTAAAATCATTTGGAGAATAGTCCTCATGGAAAGTATTTCACTTTCTTTAAGCCCATTGCAACAGAGTATTTTGAAACAAAATTACTATCTTTCATGTGCACTTGATCACCACTGACGATACTGGCTCACTGGAGGACGGACTGTCTAACTCCCTCACTCACTCAATCACTCACTAGTTGACGGACTGGATCGATCAACTAACTGACCGACTGACTGATTGACTGATTTATTCATCAGTTGATTGACTGTTCAAAGCAGATTTGCGCATCGATGCCCGAGGATAAGATATCACATCTGATTTTTTTCCGTTTTTCAATCATTGCTAGATACTGATTGAAGGCCAATCTGCTTTTTGTTTCCTAAGTCTGCATCAAAAACTTAAGCATCCGGATCTACTGCGGTTCTGTGTGCTTCTTTTCCTTTTTCCTTCTCGTATTCTTCATATATTTCCGCCTTCACCAGAAACAGTAAATTTTATTAACCATACAGAATGCTGCAACAATTGCCGTTTGAGAATCTGCTCACGCTTCTTTGTGTCTTGGACTGAACATGAATGCAATTGATCTGAAAGGACCGCTTTCAAAAAACAATTCTCAGCTGACGGTTTATCTCGTTTTGTGAGTTATATGCACACGTATGCACAAACCAATGATTCTTCAAGTGCAAAAAGTAAATCATGACTCGTCTATCGATCAGAGTCATACTGGTGTTCTAGTCTGCACTACTTTTCCGCGCATCAAGATCCGGTGGCATACTCACGCAGCAAACACAAAACTTTATATCTGCAGTCCAATTCAACTCGGCAGAAGTCGGATCGATGTAGCTGATATGGACTTTGGAACATCCGAGTTGATTCACAAACCGGAGACCAATGGCCACGTGACGCAGACATACGCAAACTCACACACGAGAACCTATCTGATTTCCTGAAAGAACAGCAAGCACCAAGCGAGCAGTTAAAGCGTAGAATAAATCGAAAACCGGACTTTTACACTTTTTTGTGTCCACGCCGAGCCAAGACCAACACTCACAAAAACATGCATAATAAAGCTAATATCGTTCTACGGCTTCTGAATAGAGTAGCTTGCTTCTTCTATTGCACGTTTGAAAGAAAAGGTAGGCGAATTTCACTCATACAGCTTTAATCACAGAAGAGTAGCTGGTAAGAGCCAGCTTTCACTCACGCGTTGTTGTCATTTCAATGCTCAGTCATCAGGTCTTTCTTGGTGCTGATAAAAGTTTACCCTTGGGCGGGGAGTTTCATAACATGTAGTTCCACAACCGTTACTGGCTCATTGCAGTGAATATTCTACTAAGAATTCAGCTACACATGAATTTATCTATATGTTGTGCGTCTTTTTTACATTAGCGGTTTTCAGCTATACGTGAACAGCCCGCGATTTTTGCATGCCTATTTCCAATCTCGCTCACGTCGACAGGGACATGACTTTTCCGTTTTCCTTTTGCATGATATACTGTGCATTGGTTTCTATCAAACAGTGCTTATCAATGGCAACGAATTCGTTGTCCTTCCTAAATACCTATCGGAATCACCACAAATTGGGAATTGTGCGCGCCCAGATTACAGATGATTTCTTGCGTTTATAATGATCCTTGGCGGGAGATGGATGGGACCAGTTCAAAAGCTGCGAACGGCCTCCATGGTTTGGTGATTATTTTACGTGACTTCGGAGTTGGCTGTCGACGTTTCAATCTCACACAAACAGAGAGTGGTCTCCCGATGGAAGACATCGGTCTCTTCCCAGTATGATGATAATCAGTAGTCTTAAAATGTAATCCGTTAGACTTCATAAATAGTTTTGCTCGTAAAGATGTAGATATTCAACGTGCGGCCTTTCAATGGTGATCATTACCCACGTCCTTTCGATTACTAACACTCGACGAGGTTGATACAACATGCGGTCTAACTAACTTTCCCCTAGTTGCCTGCTTCATACTCTGGGACCGGCATTCCTTTCCATCATCATTTATTTCCTGACTGAATTAGTGGGGTTGTGAGGGTGAAGGCCGTTACTTCATTTTTTCAATTCTGTTGATTTTTAGTGAAACGGCTCCCCATTTATGAACAGCAGGTTTACTTCTGTCTAGAACCTAGGCCAGCAATGAGTTGCCCTAAATCAACATCACATGCTCAGCATCCGAAAGCCGGCATTCATTCTCGCCGTGCATGATTGGTCTTACTTACACCCATTTTGAAAGGAAATGCATCCTAACCGAATGAAGCGGTAAGTACGGTTCATTTTGCGCCAGTGGATGGCGATAGTCTGAGAGCGATGTGATTTTTCTTGCAAATCTTGTGCCTATAAGGGAAAAATTTCGGAAACCTTTGCAACAGTAGTTTGCTTATTTGAGGAACATCCAAAGGTGTTTCATTTATTTCCATGGTGTCTGGTTTCAGGTGACTATGTCTAGGTGGACGCAAGTGTACAGTGCCCGTAACTATATGGTTCGTTTCTGTTTTGCCATTGCTTTTGGCCATTGTACGATTTATTAGGATCTCTCTACCACTGAACTTCAATCAGGTTAGCTGGCACGACAGCCAAGGAAATGATTCACTTTCCTCGGCAATTGTAAATGATATTTTTAGCAAATTCATGGTTATTATATGTGGTTTCCAAGTCTTCCTGTGGTACAGTATGTGCCCCCAAGTGGAGTTTAGGTAGAACTCAGTTAGCGCACTGAATAACATATATTTTTCACGATCGAACGGCTGTTAAAAATTTAATAAACAATAATTATGGGTTAGTGCCTCATCTTAGTGTCAAAGCGCGGTTGGTTCTCAACACGAGTGCCACATCCAAATCCTGGTAGTCTTTTGATTATGAGGTACCAGAAACTATTCAGCCATAACCGAAATATTTGCAATGGGTGATAACGTCAATTGCAAAATCCAACGAGACGTCACAGGCCGAACTTAACCAGTAACATCGAACTGCCTGATTACTAGCCAGGACGACCGAAATTTACCGATTGAAGCCAAGAATTAGAAATATGCCCCTACATCGTCAATTAGCGAGATTTTGTGTGAATTTTAACTTCACTGTTCTTTCCAGAGTTTACAGGGGAAAGCGATGCTGAGTTGGGGGCTAATTCTGTTGGCGATTTCAGATGTAGCATCAGAGTAGAATTTTTGATGCCTAAGCTATCGTCCCTGACCGGTAGTTACGATCAATTGCAGTGCTCACATGGATTCAGAAAGGGACAACAGAATTGACTTCAAATGACCGGTCTTGATAGGAAACAGCGGAAAGCAAGACAAAGGCCGATTTTGATCAACACTTTCACCTAGTTACGTAATACGCGGGTGTTTTGGTTTGGGCTAATTTTTTTTACTGATTTCGGATGTACACGTTTTTCGAGAACCTACCCTATTGAATATCTAGTGTGAACATGACCCTGGTTTGGTGACAGCGTCTTCATTCAAGCCCAGAAATCAAACTGACGATCAACGTATTTTTGTGCGATGCATACAATGTCCTTTTCACTTTTTCAGAAAATTCTGTAGTGTTTTACGGTAGTTACACCGCATTTGGTGGTTGTCGTTTGTGTTCTGGTTGATGGGTCCATTTGATCACTTTGTCCGCGTATCATAGCACAATATACAAAACGTGAAGTCAAAATGAAACGGGAGACATAAAACTGGGCCGAATTCACGAAATAAACAGTTGTGTTCTTGGACAACCCCTGATAATCGCAAACTAAGGCGAGACATGGCATAGGATATTTGCAATCATTTGTTATTAGGTCTCCAGATATTATGTTCCAAGCCTTAGCTTGCATACAATGTACAACAGATCTGCAGCCCAACTGATTTTCTAGAGCATTTCCAGTTCTAAAAATCGATATGAAAAAACGTTCTTCACCTTTTTAAAATGTTTAAAACAAAATGCCAACAGCGATTGTGATCCACTGAACAATTTTTTGCTCTACACCGGACTTATGCGAGAACAGGCACAGTTTTCAGTAAATTTGGCAACGGTACGTGCTCTGGAAAATTGTTACAGGCGGTTTGTGCATCGTGCTCTGCTGATGCAACGCGAAGCGTGTCTGGGACTTGAAATATGTCAGTAAAACATTGAACCAAAGCTGGGGCAAGACTAACTACTTCGCAGTTTATTTCACAGTGCATCGAAATAAAGATGCTTCTTGTGAAATTTTGTCGTGTAACGTCCAAATATTGCTCCGAAATGCCTGCACTCCAGTCAGCCAATCCTATTCCTAGTTTGGCGTCGTCTGCACCTACCAACTGCAAAGGAGACAAACGAGCTGAACCGGCACTAAATCTCGTTTTACTAAATAAGGTTAACGAATACTTATGGGGTACATTTCTTACATGCTTCTGTGTGATTGCCATTACTTCATTGCGCGTTGATTGGTCCACCTCATTTGATGCATTCCACTTAATCAAGTTCACGCTTTTTTTGTTTTTGGATTCGGATCGGTCATCCGAATCGGTCAACACGACTCACTATATGACTTTCTCAGCTTGCATATCAGCACTCTCGCACTCCAATCACGCTACTGTGTCGACTGGCTAAGGGTAGTCAGGGAACTAATGCGGAATGGATTCCGCATTGCCATCAGCACTGATCCGCCGTCTGACACGATCGAATTGCATCCACGCCTGGGTATCGATTGTGATTGGTCCAACACGGTCCATCATCGTGCAAACAGAGATGACCAGTGAGACAGTTCTACCAGACTCCGGGCCATTGTCTATTAACTGTCATCCCGTCACATGTCACATGTAACCTATTGTGTTAATTACACATCAAGCAGCAAAAATGAACCCGAATGAGGAAGACTTTATGCTAGATTGCCAAGATCGAGTCAAGATGATAGGCCCTTGCACAACTGGCAAGATTCAAGTTTATACCAAAAGTTGGTTAGCGTTCTCGTACATCCGGCCAGTTATTCGGTTGCTTTGTTGTAAAATAACTTCAGTATTCTATGAAAGCTACAAAAAGCAACGTCAAAATTTAGATTAAATTCATACCATCACTTCAGCTGCAAGCATTACTTCATGCAAAGTTCGGACAGAACAACGAAAAGTTGTCGAACACCAAATCCACTAGATTGGACCAAGTCGTAGATCACCGGTTATTCTTACCCTGGGTAGAGGAAGGAGGAAGAGGTTGCATTTAGTGGTCAAGACCGGGGCCCTTATGTCAGACTTATCAAAAGTTGCAAAGTTCGAATTTGTGAAGTCAAATTGCCACGGCCTCGGCGAATTGTAATATTCAGCCATTCTTCCCTCGATGGATTCCCCACAAAGGCTGTTGAGGATTGGCCTAAGTTCTATGGGTCGGTATACAGCGATACAAGCTGCGAATAGAAAGCATTATTCCTTGAAACGCCAACCATTCGGGGGCTTGTTCTGAGATCCTAATTGAAACTTGCCTTTCGGTTCTTCCGATGTATAGGCCACCGCAAGTGAATCGAAAAAGGCGGATGTGGGGAGAGATGGCTAGTAAGTCAGTTGCTTAGAGTTAGGTTCAGCAGTCGTCTTTCTAGTTTCATGGAGCACTGTTTGCGGATCGGCATACTGCATCCATCTGCCAGACTACATTTTACGACGTCGCGCTGTTTTGCCATTCACTCCACCTTTCCATTGTAATGAGATTTGAATGGCCTTTGTGGAAGTGTTACCGTTCTCGGTTCCGATCTCCATCATTCTGCCGTGCTTGTCATTGAGTTTTATGGACGACTGTTTTCCTACAGTACGGACGTTCAGCAGATAATCACTGCGTTTCTAAGGCCCAGATCCCGGTAAGTGAACCGCTCGCTAGGCTCGTTTGCAACGTATGGGGAAGAAGTCCAGATACTGGCCTCTGCACGTTGGATGCCGGGGGGGGGGTAATCTGACATTAGGCATGCTGTACTGCGTTTGTCCGTATTCTGTTGGGAACTTAGACGACGGAACACGTATCGTGCTGTTTGGTCAAGTACAGCTAGCTTCTGTTGATTGGGAGACTGAAAAACGTTTGGCGAACAATTAACAGATCAGGAATTGTGTCCGTCTAGCCGTGTGCACTGAATGGTAATTGCGGTTTAGAGTCAGTATTGGTTGTGACTCACCCAAGAGGATACAAATGGCTTGCACTACTCGGTTACTCATAGGTTCGTCTGGGTAACTGCCCCTAAATTACTATATTACAAGATATATTTCCTTTTTCAACGCGATTTCGACCTTCAAAAATGGAACAGTGACCCTGATTCATGTGATGAATTCGATTTCTATGGATTTGTGACTATTCCTTCCAAATCTTCCATGAATGTTAGTACAAGATCGAGAAAATGGTGCAAACTAGTCGAATTCAGCCTGTGTTGCGATGATGTTGGTATTATGTAACAGAAATAAAGAAGTGACGCTTGTTATACCTCGGCCGCAAAGCCTCAGTGGATTCTTTCTCTCGACCGCTACCTTCAGTTCCCACTAACTCTAGTGAGAAAAACCTAGTTGGGGGAACACTTCGCTTATTAGTTAAAATCTAATCGCCCATATTGGTCTTCTATGATCAATACCCATCGACCAATTCTTCTGCTGGTTGATTCGGGTCATCATTATTCTATGCTTTTCTCATGCAGCTTTTTCGCTCAGATTATCGCTTAACAGGAGAAATGTTGAACACTGACCGGGCTATGGTTTTTGGTATTGGCTTTCGCTCCAAGAGATTTCCCGAAATAGCTGAGTTAATGGAAATTTGTTCCCGAGGTTACAACAGTGTTTTCGCTCATTCGAATTTTACACGGCTGGTGGAACGTTTGACATAGATTTAGCTATCATCATCAACATCGTAACCTGGCTATTAATCCTCCCCTCAAAGAAAACAGCACAATATTCCCTCATTCAGAGATCTAGCGACCCTTCCGCTCGAAATTGAACATCCAGATGTGCTTTAATAGATGTAATTTGATTTAGCGCATCTGGGTTGCAGTTATTGTACTGACGACAGTACTATCTCCTTGGTCTTCAAGACGCTGACCAGATCGGGCTTTCGATGAACTTTTGCTGACTGAATTCAAGCACTAACTGAATGGTTTCTATGTTTGGCCGATTGCCCTTCAGACTCCACCTTTGGCGGACCAGCCCCAGGTCATCCGGTCACCCACACACTCGGGAAGCATCAGATTCGACTGTTTTTTCTCATAGTGAATATCCCCTATCGCATCATGAGTTTGAAGTTGGGTCTTTAGACGGGAGGTATGTGTCACCACAGCGTCACCAGATCAATTCCAGGCTAATCAGATTTGCCGAGTTAAGTTTGCTCATATGTCCTCCTCGATACCAGCCGGCAGTGTTCGATTATCTAGAAGACAGGTACGATGCATGTCCCGTTAACGGCACTCGAATCTTTTCCATCAAGTCAGGTCTCCACAGCATGGTTGTATAACCTCGGTATCCCTGTTCATGCCTTGAATATATCTATATGAAACTCATGACTGTTTATGAGACTGACATTTTCTTGACACCCTAGATGCAAGGGAGAATGTAAACCATTGATGAGCTCTAATAAGAATAAAAATTGAGTCTGTTGCTTCCTGAACGTGAGATTGACTGGATAACCTAAGGCTTCGGCGTAAAACTTGAAGTCTGAAGAACAGATAGCCAAGCATAAAAAAACAGCAGTTCCATACACTGCTCGCGAGCAGTTTTAGGCTCCGTACATAAACCTATTGAATGGTCTATCAGTGTTATCTATTTGAACGATTCAAGCTCGGGAAACTGTAGGTAACTGAGCATCTTGAGACTGCAGGGTATATGACGTTTTTCATTTATTGCATCACAACAGATTTCATTCACTGTCCATTAGAATCAGACGCTATGATCATGGTTTCAAGTTTCCAGCTTCATAGATCACAAGTACAGACATCAAGTTTTCGTGACAAATCCCTCCTAGAATAATTATTTGGTGCGATAAAATTTAATCCTAATAGCTTTTGTGGTAGTTAACATTTGGTTAATCTCAGTGTAGCCTGGGGTTAAAAAGAACTGGCATTTTATCCAACTAGTCTGCCCAAGTTTTGTGTCAAATAAGACTAGAATAGAAACTGGATTGTCGCCCATTTAAACAACCTTGGAACAGGGAGCACAAAACCCTGCGAATGTGATTCCAATCAAGATTCAAGAAAGCACTGACTGTTGCTACTTTGAAGTTGACCCTGGTCCAGCTGTCAACAAACGTAATACCCTGGCAAGAATAGGAAAATGTAAAAATGGCAGGGCATTTATGAGTCGGGATCCCCTGTTGTCTCTCTCCCGTTATTGTAAACAAACGACCAACTATCTTGGTTATGACGGTTACCCAAGGGAAACAAAGAGACGTCTAGCCAGAAAATTCATTAGGGAAGAACAGCCTCCTCTATGCCCGATCTCAGTGTTTTCTGGGATGCAACGGTGATGACTGTTCATAAACTAGCTATTCAGTCCTTTTCTCAAACACATCCACGTGCAGTACGATGTGAAAAAAACAACCATAAAATATACATATATGCAAATTAGATCTGCATTCTAACTGAAGCAGCTCTCATTGATTTCTTAGTGCGTGAAAGGTATTTCTATCCATTCAGTGCTGCAGTCGAGAAAACCGTATTGGCATTCAGCTATTTTTCAAAGGATCTTCATACTACTCTTACCGAAACTGAGGGTTGGTTCTAAGTTTCCGACTTGTGGTGTACCAATTCTGCGACGATTTCTGATAAAAGAATGACAAATTTTTTCCCGAGCACCTCAGGAAATTAGGCATATTAGGTCATTAAAGATACAATTACCACAGACGCCAGATTTTCAAAAAAATATAAATATATTAAGATTCGAATGCCTCTCCATAGTCAGCCAAACAACTTCGAAATGACTTAAAGGGGGAATTCGTTCAACTGGGAAGAGAACATGCACAGGGCATTCTTGTGTGACCACTCTAGAACTTCAAACACAAGCGATAAGTTGTAAGTTTGGAGATCAATATGCTATTGAAATTCGGAACAACTCATGATCTGAATTAGCACTGAGCAACTCCAGCAAAAGCTGATTTTGCCTTCTCATTCTACTATCCGACGGGTAAGCGAGATCAGCTGGAAACTGCAAGATGTAAATAGCCGAACCGGGTTTACTTTATAGATTTTTGTTGAGTAATCACGGCTGCGTACATCCGCAAGATCATTCCACGAATGTCGGCAAATTTGTTTACTACAAAACTAAAAGGAGGCAGGACCGATAGATTCAAGCCAGGTGGCTCATTGGGCGAAGGTAATGCGTTTAGGAAGCAGCATTCCCGGTCCACATTTTATTTCCAGAATGCTGAGTGTTCCCAATGCAGTAAAGTTGTACAAATTCAACCAGTTTTCCAGATTGCTAAAACATTATTCCAAGTCAACTGACATCCCTATGTCTTCTCATCGCTTAGCTGCACCTATAGACAACCCTACCCAAGGATATATTTAGTGTTAATTTTTGTTAGTTGCAGGATACAACACCAAATTCCTATTAATACTGCCAGCATTAAAGGTATTACCTTTCGCACAATGCCAGTTCCAGGTGCATTATTCCCCTTACGGACTTAAAAATAAAAGCTTTCATTTGTGACTTTTTCTTCGTCAATTCCGGGCTATGCCTAGGTTGTTTCATATCTTGAAAAGAACTAAAAATTTCCATCTCTCTTTAAGGTGACTGTAAATCTTTAATTGATCTGATTTCGCATCGTTCCCAGACCCCAGAGAGGATGAGAATTCCGCCAATTGAGCTAGAGTTCCATAGTAATCCAGTTTTGTGGAGCACCGCGGGCTGTCACGTGGTTTGCAAGCGCCTGTTAGATCTGCTTTAAATACCCTAGTTTCTGACGTTGTTTTGGAAACAGTCTCATCATCCGAACGGGCCACACCGATTGTAGAGCCTGTCAAAACTGATGGTTAAACTCCAAAGATCTGTGGCGACTACCACATGACTCTAAATTCAGTACTGTCAACAGATGTGCACCATAAAAACATCAAAAAATACTGTGGTTCATAACTGGCTAAGTAAAGCACGTTTAATAGGTGCTGGGATAGGGCGATCGAAAAATATTATTGGTAGTAAATAATTGAGAATTGGAATGATGCGTCTATACATATACTGTCAGTTCGGTGTCATGTTAGATATTGCGTGTCGATAAAAGTCATCTTCGTTCCACTGGGTCATTAGCTACGCAACCAATGGCCAGGGTAGGTTGTGAGATCTTGCGTGTTGTCTGCGATCCCTTCGGTCGTGGAATGGATTTTACACTTGAAACCCTTTCTCAATACCTGTAAAACTTGCTGTATTTAGTCAGTTGTGATGAACAAAACAAACTTGTTCGCTATCGTATTTTCCGATATCTTGGTCGGGAATTTTCAATTACACTTCAGAAGAACTTTAGGGTATGCAATCCAGATAACATGAATCGCTTTTTTCTTATTTGGATCAAAAAAGATGTTTATTTACAAATCTTACTCCACTAACACCATTCCTTTTGGTCTGTATTCTTATACATTTTTTTCCTTTCTGACGGTGCGTTTCACCTGCAATTTTTCAGTCGACAACAAATTCAGTTGTTCAAGGTTTGATTGGTGCTAACGCTTATCTAGGGTAGACAACAGTTCATGGTCTCGACAAATCAGTTCAAGACGAAAGACTCCGCTCATGATATCAACGGTTCTTTGAAGTTATTGCCGCCGTAAATTTCATCCACGTGTGGTTTTAGTTCCGATTCTCTTAAATTCCTCTAGCACCTGATTGATAATGCTGAATTTAAGCCCGATGCCAGTCGCTCATCTGCCTACTAGCTTCACATAGCCCAGAATACTTCAGTGAACTACATTCATTAATTGGTTTCCCACAGTGTTATTTACGATTAACCCCCAACTTCTCTATAATCTATATACACCTATATTTGCTCTGTTGTCCTTTAGTGTTCTTCGGTGGCTTGCCATATATGAACAGAAGTTGCTTAACATATTATTGTGGACTATTTAAAAATCAAAATATTTCCAACTTCCATTTCACTCTTACAACATTCGACTCTCCTAAAGAAGGCTTCACTTTTCTGCATTGGTTCAGTGTTAGAATGGAATTTCTATCTTGCCATCTGTGCTTCACATCGCTCCACTATAGCGTTTCCCACATTGTTTTGTAATTATGTCAAAATTATTGGCTTGCATAAACCTCAAACGTGACCTATCTCACATGGACATATTAATGCGTACGTAATGTAAGGTTCACCGATTACCAGTGCCGCGTTGTACGATCTGCCAGATGGTGTTCATTTGAGAAGTCTTGCGAAACATCTACATTTTTTCGCTCAATTCCAAACATATTTGACACAAATCCGAACAATTCTGACGTAACTCCAAAATATTGCTGGAAATGTTATGCTGCCTAACGAAGCTATTCATATACACAAAGTAGATCTCTCGTGATTTATTGATCGACTCGACGACTCCAAAAGCCCCAAGTCGCATATAAGCTAACAATCACAGTTGATCATCAAATGTTTATAATCACCTACCATTCAGTAGAACCACTGCCCAATCAATTGCATCAGTCGTGTGGCGGTGTTGCATTTCACTATTAGAGTACGACTATGATATTCAACATCGCATTGATAGGCAGATTCCATAAACCTTATCTTTCCAGATAAGCCCAATTCTAGGATATCTGTGATTCTCACTGTCTGCTTGTTAGTTAGTCATAAAAAAGTTAACTCATAAATCATGTCAATTCTTGGGACCCATTTTATAAGCTATCAAAAGAGAATAAAATGTGAGTAATAGGTGACGTCTTTGCACATACCGTTCTGCAAGGGAGAAGCTGACTATCGTTCTCGGAGGAATCCTGCTTTCCAGCGATCGAGTCATCATTCCTCCGTCACTTTGGCGATCGGTTTTGTCTGATTTGCATTCTGGCCATCTGGAGATAGAAAAAATGAAAACTCTGGACTCCCCACTTCCTGGTGACCTCACAGTTGCAGCAATACTGTGTAATTTTTCAAAAGCTGTGGAAAATGCGCACACAAGAGATATCCGTAGCCTCACATGGCTTATGCCATGTGAGGTTTGGGAAGTAATTAATGGCGATTGCAATCATCATTTCTGAATAACTGTTGCACTTTGGTCATCGTTCATTCATATGCTTACTGGATTGAAGTGCATTTCAAAGTCTCTATTGATAATGAATTTTGAGTTGTGAGGGCATGCGTCAGGCACAGTTTGCTAATGATGCAAGCTATTTCTTTGCTGAACTTACCGCCCGGTTCACAGGAATGGGATTTAATCAACTGTTGACTGCATCCACATATCCTCAATCAAAAGGAAGACGGAAAATTTTTTAGAATGCCTCAATATGTTGGCACGTCAGTGAGCACCTCAACGATCCCAAGATTTGAGCGAGGTGTAAATAACGTATTCTTTCACTACTGAAGTACATCTCAACTCGGCACGAAGAAGTCAGGTTCAGTTGTTAAAATCCCGGATACCTCGGTCAAATCTGAAGTGCTTAGAATCGGCGGACTTTATCTATCAGCGCGGAACCTATTTGCGACATAGGCCTGGGATTATTTTGGGAAATCGGATAGTAAGGATTTTGGACATGGAGGCTAGATCATTTCATGCGATACGTGTTGATCAAATTCTGCGCCACGTGCCTGACACTACTATTAACACAGATTGCAGTTCCCCTTCCAGGTATTGTAGTGACGCACAGACCAAAGCTGATCCCGTCAGAACAAAAAGACAAATCCTGAATGGTTTGCACGTCACTCTGATGAGGAGTTATAATATTCAACATGGGCCCAACCATGGAGAGCAAATAATTGGACTGAGATAGACGGATCAACAAACTTTCAAGTTCAATGCACCTGGCACGATGCATCCACCAGACAAAACGTGTGTCTGGGTCACGTTGATGCACTACAATAACCGACAGGTAAATGGGGTTAGACAATGAGAACTAAGAAATAAGTCGATATTGGGAAGAGTTAACACTAATCGGGTAACAAAATAGGGGGAACAATAACGCCAACAGATGGATTTTCGACGAGTGCATCTTACAGTTACTTATGATTAGTGTACAGAATTTGTGATATTTCAGATTTGACGATCTATCCCTCGGACTCCACTTTGAAAGCACAAACCTCCGGTCAACCTCACACTCGGGAAGCACCAGAAACAAGTTTCGTTTTAATTAGAGCTCATCAGTTGTGCACATCTCCCATCGCACCCTCTGTTTGAACCCAAACTTTTCCCATGGGAGACGTGTTACCACAACACTGTCAGATTATTGGGTCTAGTTTTTGCTCAACTGTTGTCCTCAGTGGTAGCCAACAGTACCCAACTGCTTCGTAGGGACATATGGTTACTTCCCGTTGAATGCAATCAAATGTCTCCTCAGCAGCACTGGGGTGCTGCCTGCATTGCATTTTTTCGTATGCATGTATCTAACACCTATATGCGAGTAGTGTGTGGGTTTGATGATATTTAAGCTTTGTTTGTCCGTCGGACTGAACGAGTCGTCGCTGGTACTATCCTCTGGCCAGCAGAAGAAACCTAGCGTGCCCTGATCGTCGTAAGATACTTGCGCTTGCATTAGTACTCCTTCATTGTCGGTGACGACCGCTATCCTCTCTGTTCTGACTATCAAAACTACTGATATCAAGTTACTTGTGATCCCTGGACCCCGAAATAGCATATCATTTAGTCAGCCGTTCTCACTGGGAACAAAGGACGACTGGCAATTTTTCTGGCTCCTACAGATTCATTGCGGTATGATTTGGAAGGCTTACAAAGAAGGTCCACTTTATGTTCTGGAACTAGCACGGCATATCTACATTCAAGATTTCCTTGAATTACATGCAAATGTGCCTTGAAGAATGTCGCATCTTTAAATAAATAATTTCAAAGTTGTCACAGCCTAGATATTGCAGCTTGGTAGCTCCTTTGTTCTCCCAAAAGGCTCGGCTTTCCAAGGTAAAAGAGTCCTAAAATGCCCGTCGGCACAAGTTATTGCATTCTGAGCCAGTTTCAGTGCTTAAGAGTCCTCCGCCGACAGAGCGAGATGGAGGGAATTTGTGTCAGAAAATTCGCTGTCACATAGCTTTTGAAAGTGATCCGAGATTCTGCCATCCGTTTCGGTGCAGTTCATTCGGAACTTCTCAATCCGATCGGAAAGCAAAGGATCCAAGTAGGAGCGGTTCGTACAGCAAACGGTTGTTAAGGCCCTCCACTCCGTTGATCCATTCCCCAATTGGCTCCTGCACGTCAACTATAATCAAAACGGACTTCGAGAGAGGATCCTCAAACGGTGGTTCTCGCAAATAGGATCAGCGCTTGGCAGTATTATTTCTGGGATCAATTCTAGCAGAAGTCGTAATATCCGAAACACTTATTGTCTTGGTCGACGTGTGGAAGGAGTGAGCTTCTTTCTATATCAACTTTGCTCAGTGTTATATTACAGACCACATTGGCGTCCAAACCACTGTCGCGAAAACTATAGCATTCACTTTTTCCCTTCGGTCTCTTTATACGCACAGGAACGAAGCTCGACGCAACCTGCGTTTGCCGACTGTACGCGGCGGCACAGTTTTCAGACGGGCTTATTGTCGGCAAACTGTTTAGTGTCTGCCATTCTTGGTGCATCATTCGGTATTGTCGAGCCTCGCAGCTTTCGTGGTCGTATTGTGTCCTAGACCACCAATCTTTTGATTTGCGGTTATGTCCTAGTAATAAAAAATAGACTTCGTTACTTTCCAAGTGCCCATCGTGACGGAATGTTTAAGTCTACGAGATTCTAAAAATTTTGAAATTTGTGACTGGTATGCACAAGGAGGACAAACCGACCCATCGAACTTCGCTAATTTGTTACCATGCTTTATTACTGCTAATTTGAACCCGCTGTTCTTGTCTCTGTGGTCAACACTGATTTGATCCCTTAAAGTGTTGTTTTCCTCAAACTAACTCGTCAATCCTACCGTCTCAAATTCTGACACATGACAAGTCGAACTCCAATAGATCATAGAAGCTGGGGTCTTTTTCCTCAGAAGTTATGCGGTCAACGGATTCAGTCCATTTACGTCGCACATGGTTTGGGAGTTTTATAACGAACTTTTCTAGTGTCAAATTTGCACTAAAATCACACTTGTAATTCATCTAAATGTTAATTCAAAATTCTACATCTTTACAATCAAACGATTCAACTTCTCTGGAGTGGACGGGAAGTTCGTGTCGTAGACTAGGCTATCGATCCACGACCCTTCGACGCCGTACGGCTTTCCAGTGAAATTCCGTGGTATTCTGTGCCCCTGCTCTCTACAGCAATGCATTAGGTAGTCCATTCGCTGGCCATTATCATGAATTTTTGGTTCAACAACAAATCCGAACTGTTCGCTGAACCGCCGGTACGCACTAGGTATGCCGCCATACAACTGTGTTCATTGAATAGCTCAACATTTCAACGGGATCCTCCAAAAGAGATTTAAACCCGTCCAAGTTGTACTGCTGCCTGGGGGTGATGTTCGTGTATTGAAGGAGAAGGCGGTGAGCTCGCTGCTGCGACTCTATTAATACTCTCTCTGGCGGCCTCGACAGACGTTCTTTCCTCGTCTTCAACTCCCCTGGATGAGCAAGACTCCGTATCTGAGAATCTAGATGAGACGCTTGTCAGTTCCAATTAATGCTTTTTCCTTTGAAGCTGACGATTTCGTCTGCAATCGAATCCCACAGCCCCCAAATGTAGTGTTTTAAGCTCCACAATAATTAATTTAGAATAGCTAATCCTGGTTCACCATACTCCTCGTCATCGCGATATTCATCTAAAAATATTTGTTCGATTTTAAATACGGATGACACAGAAAAGGGAACCCTAACATCAGTGGATAGATTTTCACACACGCGGATCCAATAGATTAGGCATAGACATTAATCCATGTTCCACACCTATCGGTTCTGATTTGGATGCATATAAAGTATCAGTGGCTGAATGTTCAGAATGCTTAGTAGTGCATCCACTCAGAGAATGCAACGCCTCGCCCCGCTTGAATTCGCTCGAGTTGTGGTGGGTATGGTAACTATTCGCAGAATTAATTATCCACTCCTTTTCTTAGTGTTTCTACTCCCAATAAGTTATGGACGTTTGTCCCTGAGTTGCATACGAATTCTATCTGTAACGTGACTGCAGTTGTTATGATTCATTCGTTAGTATATGCGGGTACTTTTATTAACTTAACGGTCCAGTCGGGAAAACCAAGAAACAATTTGGCAACAACATAACAGAATTATCTTCGAATTCTTCTCAGGCGCGGATCGATAAAGACCTCTCAAAACTACGGAAGATTTTTAGAATAACTCACGGCATATTAAGTTGATTTTGTGAGACCGATACCTAGGAAACTAAATTCTCGCCTTGATAGAGTTACTAATGTTAGCCTGCTAAAAGTTGTTCTGGCCAACAGCCAGCTGACAGATCACGTTCTTTATCAATCCCGATGTCGAGAAACCGAAGCCCTCCTGCTAAAGCGTAATCTCAATGCAGAGGACCGCCGAAGAATCGGCAGTCGTTAACCTGAGGTGTAAGAATAAACTTTCCGTCCAGGATTTACGCGTTGCAGGAGGAAGCTTTATCTTAAGTGTGCCTTTCGGCAACAGTGATCATGTAGTTCTTAACATTCAGTTGCGACGTGGTTTTTAGATGAAGCCGATACACGAGGCGGTAAGAAAAAATTTGGGGCTTCCGCTCGACATGGTCCGCTGAGCAGCCCCGTCTTTGTCCTGACTTCTTAAAGATCTGTATGATATTGATCTGCCCTCGAATAGAATCTGTGACAGAGTACTGTATCTATGCCAGTTATTGTCACCTGGATTTCACCAATGTACAAATTTCACGGCTCCCCGTGGTCTAACTTGAAATCCCACGTTTAATTCGACAATAAAAACTGACCTTGACAACACCAGCGACCACCGTAGAGTGGCTATGAGAACTGCTAACCTCGTCGGAACGTCTGAATAGCAGTCCATTGGGATAATCAGCAATCCGAAAACGCTGCTGAAATTCGTGTTATTATTAATGCCAGCCACCAAATTGTAGCGTTCGAGGAAAGTCGCTCAGTCCCCTGGCCCAAATGGTGTACACCCGCTTGTAGTGAACATAGCTGGCACTATTATCCCCTTAGTCACAAGACTTCAGTGCTCCGGTTTCGAATGAAATGTCTACCCAGAAATGGGAGAAAATGCTGCCTCATTCTTCGAAAATCGCTCGAGGGTGGCTACGGTCATGCATCGACCAAGCTCTTCGACTACCATCATTGGCATGGAAATGGAAAGCCTGCTTGATACTCGACTGAATGATCGCATAAGAAGTCATTACCTTTTCCTACACTAAACTGGTTTCTGGAGGCAGCGGCCATGTCAATCCAGCCTGATCCTTGCTCGTAAAAGCTGGTCGGAGGCCAATGCCACAGGTCATCACACGGACGCCACATTTGTTGATGTCAACAAGTTCGATAAAGTCCCGCATGGTTGCTATTGGAACTCAGGCTACTGGCTGTGATAACCCTTTACCGATTTCTCGAGTGTCTTTTTCTCCGTGAGAATTACCCAGTCGTTCTCATGACAGTTTACTACTGTCCGTGACGCACCCCAAGGGTCATTTCTTAGTTGGCTACTGCTTCTGGTGTGCCCTAGTGACCTGCTGTCGATTCTTAGCTCACCATATATCATCCAAATAGATGATCTCAAGACATGAGATGCCCGATTCTCAGCCGGCCGATAGACCCCTCAGGAGGATGTGGACAATCCGATAGGATGGTCGGAGACTTGATCGCTTCCAGACCACCTCTCCAAATCGGCATACAAATATGTAGGAAAACTACAAGATGTAGACCGTAACCTGAGGTACGTCATGCATACTGCACAAGTTCCATTGACCATCTGCGAGAGCGGCCTGCTTGTGTTGAACACACAGTGTCGGAAAACGAGAATCAATACAGACAGGTCATGTTTATCTGCTAGGGGGCATAATGGGTTTCACCCACCGTTCTTTGGGTAGTCCATCACTTGGAACCGTCGGAGTTTCATGGGCCTTCCGAGGACTTTCCTGATTGGAATATGGCAGAGATACATCTTACACTTTCACACGTGTGGAAGTGGCAAAGCTGGGAAGAGTGCAGCACGCCACTGCACGTCTTGCTGTTAAACTACGTGGATTCAGAAATGAGCGTCAACTCCAAGTGACCGGGCTGTTTCCCGTAGGATATCGCAGGATTCTTGAAAATTTAGGTCTCGAATTGGAGGCCACACTCCCATTTTGTGATGATCAACTCATGAACGGATATTTTCTAATGATGGTTGGTCTACAATTGGTATATCATCTATCCTGGAAGGCGATCTAAGTGTGGAACCCACTTCATGCTGGCGTGGTTGGATTGCACGTTAAAGAGCAGATCAGGCGAATACCGGTTGCGGATTTGGGAAGCTCTGCGACTGAGCCCAATCCCAAGTAGGTGTGGTTAGTCTCCCACGGGGCTGCCGCCTTCTGACTTCATTCGAACAGATTAAAGATGGGCTTAGAAGGTTGTGGTCGGTCTGGGTGGGTGACGAGCTTTTCAAAAACGTACACCTAAAACTACCATCACTGCAACCGCAGGTAGTTCAGTAGCCGACAAAACCGTTGAAAAAATGGAATGAAAACTCAAGGCGAATGTCTTTCAGTTCGCTTGAATTCAAAACTGACCCCATACACACTTAGCCACGTACCTATACGAGCGGTTATAATTTAATTCCGATTAATTTTATCCTTATTGAGCCCAAATCCCGTTGTCAGACTTGGCCTAAAAGTTAGCCTGATGTCCCAATGAACTGCATTGGTATTCTTTGGTAATTCCATAACCCTGCTGCGCATTAGCGTATCAGCCGACACGTTTTTATCTTTTATGCTTTGCTTCCTTTATAATGAATTGACAACACACATCATTTTTCAGGAAGGGGACCGCGGCCAACAGAGGGCTGCCAATTGGGGGAGTTGACTGGCGGTGGGAGGATTCGAACCCGTGACCTTCACATCCAAACGCCACAATCCTATCCGCTTGGCCACCGCCAGCAACTGTCTTTGCACAATGCCTCAAATGGTGGTGCAATAGCTTACTGATCGCACTTCGGACATTTGATTTCTGTTCACCTCATTTGCGTCAGCTGTTTTTTGGGCGCTTGGGTGACCCAAACACAACCACACTACTCAAAAACAAGACGGACTGTGACGCATGTACAGTGATTTTGATTCGATTCCTTTTAAGACGTGTCGGTTGAACAAACTGTTTTCACTGAAATACTGTGTCGATGACTCTGTGTGTGTGCGTGTGTGTGTGTGTGTGTGTGCATGTTTTTGAGTTCTGCAGAGTAGAGTTGACTCCAGGTCCTTTTAGTTCCTCCAAATTTTAACTACCGACAGAACTGAGAGTAGTAAAATTGAGATTGCGGCTTTTTCACCGGCTTCTGTCAGTAATAACGGGGTGCCATCTGAAGGTCAACTGGCGCATCCTTCGGCTGTTTTACACTTTTATTCCTGACAATCGAATTCTAGGTCTGCCCGATTCTGAGACAGACGAGATACACTTATTGGGTTTCAATACAACGCTTGACTTTGGGTATTATGCTCTTGGTATTCAAGTAAATTATCACAATTTACCATCTCAGCGAGAATGCCCAAGATGCACGGCACCCTCCACCACAAACCCCCATAATTTTTGTACTTACTATCGGAGAAGAGTAGCATTCGTCAACTTAATGTATGGTCATGAGCGATTTGAACAAGCCGCAAACCACGCCGAAAATGTGGATTATTCCACCATTTGTCGAATTTACCACATTGCACACCTTTCTTCTACCACGATCAGTCTAGGAAGTAAGGAATGACAAAATCCTGTTATGTCATTGTCTATTAAATGAAGCTGCGGGAGTAAATCCGGATTCTCGGTTGCTAAGCAAAGTACCCAGTGGATATTTTTAGGGCAGCAATCATTACTCATATTCTGACATTATTTCTCTTTGAGCATCTTTTTCAAACAATTGAACTCTAACTCATTACTAAACTAACCAACGTATTTCCATATGCAGCTACCGGGGCATTGACAGATAAAAACGCCAACAATGCTCAGAATATTTCTGCGGATTGTTTAGGGTCACCGTATTTTCCATGTGTTAGCTGGAAATAAGAAACACTTGTTAACCAGTACACCTGCTGACTAGTCACGGGAAAAATTTACAATTTAAATGGAACTCATCATGCTGCACACTTGATTCCATATGTCTTTTTTAATGCGATTCAAATGGAAGGAAAAAACAACCATACTCTAGCCAATACTCCAGTCCTACAAAACACTGTTGGTGTACCGATAGTCTAAGATTCCAGAAAATCCATATAGAAGTTTTCCCATTTCATAACGTCTATTGTCGTTCTTGTGCCGTTTGCAAATATGCACCTGTGAACGCTGTATGGGGACATTCTAATGATTCTACTAGCATCTACTTTTGCTTGACTTGCAAGCCGAGCACAATAGTAAGCATATGATAATACGACCTAGCAGCATAACGTATTTCATATATATATATATATATATATATATATATATATGTATATATATATATATCTTGTATACAGATCATGTGGCTTAGAATCACGACAGAGGATGAAAACAATGAGGGAGAAATAAGAGAAAAAAGAACAGCGCGCAAAGTTTCTCACACATGTTAGCTCTTCCACGTCCTCTGAAATCCATCGGAATTCACCAGTCCTTCGCGAGTTTCATACCACCTGGCTGCCAAAGTTGGTGACTGAAAGCTCGGTTCATAGGCTCTCTCCTGAGTGCCCAGCACACAACCTCGCCAAAGATGCTTCCTTCACCACCCGTGGTTGGTTCGGAGTCAGAGTTTGGCCATCTACTCTAGACTGATTACCAAAGACCAGTCAATCCGGTGAGGGCGCCGGGCATTCGCCTTCTTCCTAGTACTTTCGTGAAAACGATTCCGCAACGAAAAGAAAGCCAGTAGGACCTCTTCACCAAAGACCTTGTAAAATGCAGGCAACTTAGGAGCCTTTCGAGAGGCGTTCATAGCCAGCAGCCGACTCGGAGCCTGAGAGGCCCAAAATGGCCATGCTAACCATCAGTTGCGATTAACCGTGGACAAATGAGGAATATTACGGCGAAAGTGCACAACAAATCCAAAAGATGAATCCTAAGGGTATCTTCCAACCGGCCCGCAAAAGCGATGATATGATTTTATCCCTAGGTTCAATTCCAGCCCTTGGTGAACTTAACCTGTGTTACCGTCCATATTACAACTGGACATATTTTGCGTGATTTATGCTGGCCGGTTTCCAATCAACTCAGGTGATCCAGAATGATCTTTATACAACCGAGTAAATTCTAATTTCAATAGTCTTTCCACTTCGAACGAAGTTTTGTCTATAAGACTTCTTGATGCATCTGCATCTTTGTCAGGAAAGATACCCTTTACTCAGCTCAGTGAATCTCAAATAGAAAAGGGCTTGAAGAGTGTTTTCTTCACCTGACGCTAAAATCGAGGTTTTGAACACAACCACGCCACAATCGCTTTTTGAGAAAAATAAATGGAGTGAGAACTAAGCAAGCATAAAGTCAATTCCATAACATTTGTGGGTTATAAAGACCGGTTCGTTTTGAGCATAGATAAGCTCAACACTTGAGATTTGTTCCTCATACAATCTAGCGATGATTCTAACTCCCGATCGGTACTCACAGTTGTGCTAGTATTTGCAAGAAATTTTGTTTCAACCGACATCCAGATTTCTGCTTAAATTTTGGGTGCAACACCCTAGAAAAGAGCCGAAACCAGAAAAGCCAGGAAAGAAGAAATGTCGACCGGTTACAAGAATTTTTGTGTGTTCGTATAAGGAAAGCAACCATCGAGTTCTCAGAAAGGTGTTTATTTCAAATCGCACGGAGCGAAAAGTAGAACGGGTAGGAATGAGAGAGTATTTGTATGACTAACACATAGAGGACGACTCAGAGTCCAAGAAAATCTTATAGACTAACGTTCTGCACGTGGTCGGATGTAAATGACAGAATTATTGAGGAGCCCCTTCATTGATATGAAAGGAATACTGATGATCGTTCAGATAACTTGAAGAATGAATTCAAGATCGGTCTTCGACAACCCAAAAATTAGAAGGATAACAAAAAAGCAAGGCATCAAGACAGACGAAAGAGGAAATTGCAACTGGCTCATTGTGGCTAAGCCCAAGGTCGGAGCAGTAAGAAGAATGCACTTGTCAACAATTGCAACATTCTCAAGGAATACATATGAATTCATATAATGAAATCATACACAAACACAAGTGAGGATATCGGAATTTCATCGCTTTGGGAATGATAGTGGATAGGTCTTGTAGGTAAAGTGAACAAACAAAGTTTCTTCGGAGGCACACAACTGGTTTCGTGGCTATTACCGCTCGTCCCGAATGCGTACTGATAGTCCTATCCAGCCATCCCCATACTTGTGCACTCTTTTTTGAGTTACCGTTAAACTCTGATTTGGATTACAGTTTTACACCTTGTGTCCTCTTTCTGAAGGTTCGCTTTGACTGGACGACGAATCAGCGCGTGGATCTATCGTCCATTCACACTCTAAATGGATCAAATGACATCCTAGTGAAAAAGCGGACGAATGTTCAAACTTTGCAGTTACGAATGTTCTTGGTCAATATCGCGCTTGCGGACCGGAAACTGGTCGTCGGTGCCAAAGGAATTTTACGCGGGAATCCGAGAATTGCGGAATGTGGAACTGCAACGACTGGACTGTAAACCTTGTTCCTGTCGGTCATCGCCCCGCCGGGTAACCGCTGACTCTCCTCTTAAATATTAACGTCGTAGCATGGGCAAGTGTAACTTAAAATGCGCCACTGGTATTGTTGCAGCGTGTTGTGTCTTATTTTTGTCATCCGCAACCATCTACAGACATGAGGAGGTCAAACGCGATCCTGAGACCAGAAACAGTAATTTTATCACTTAGCCGTGGTAAATATCCAAGCTGAGTTAGATCACACCGAATCAGATAGATTCCTTGATAACCCTTGCAATAACGATTTTACGGCACTCGCTTGAATTTGCTTTAGACAGCGGTTTGACCAAGCGAATCAGTAGAGATCACAGTGGGTTTTTTGGAAGCGCACGGATTACGTTAATACCGGGCACGAATGCGAACTCGTTGTGCAATCCCACACGCCGGTGCGCAGAGTGGTACACATGTGGTAAGTCACAGGGGCGCTTACAGGTGGATGTAAAACAAAACGCATGTGTAATCGAAGGGTTTACGACTAAAAAAATAGAATGTAACTTTTGGAAACGAAATATGCATTGTTGCTGCTACATCAGACAGCCGATGACGACGTCCCCACAACACCGATTGCCCGCCGTAGTCCATCATTCCTCTGGGGAAGTTAATACGCAGCTCGCCAGAGCAAAGCCGAGTGTTGTTTTGGGGAGAACCGTTCCAAACCTTCGGCTAGGAGGCGTAACCTGGCAGATGTTCTCGGTATCGACAGGTTTACCAGTGCTCTGATTGAATTTCATTCAGAAATCTGGTGGGCAACTAGGAAGTCAGAACTTGCTACTTCAATGCATGTCAGCAGCCCACTTTGCGTGAGAAATTACGAAAGTAGGCTGTTGCTTAGGCTTTATTCCTCACACGCAAATCTTTTGTCGTTAATGAAATCTGCAATATAACTTGCGTTCACAAACGACGGTCTCGCACCCTAGTAACAGAACAATCTGATTTATGGAATCCAGATGTTAATTGGTATTCTCATGTTTTAATTACGGTCTAAGGGACATGATCTAGTCAAGACCGAGAACACATTGTCAAGTACCGAAGTAATAAAGGTCAACGAGAGTTTGAGAAAATGAATTCAATGGTAGGAACGCGGTGGAGAAGCACCTTTTTCAAACAGTGGTTGATAAAGGAAAACCACTAGCCTTCCTCGTTGGGCGAGAATAGTTATACAAACATAAGATGTCCCGGTCACTGCCAATAACACCGGATTCGAATCCGAATAAAAACAGACAGGGCCGCTAGGGAATAAATTTTCAGGGAATGGGAACTTCTCAAATAATCGGTCGACAACGTGGTCGTAAAGTTTGTTGATGGATTTGCAGGGAGCATGCGAGAGAGATCCGTGGAAGATATTACCCCCAGCCTCCACAACCTTCTTCTATGGCAAAAATCATCAACCATTAATTCTTCCGATACATAGACCATGACTGCGGCTCGATTAATGTACTTAACCTTGGCATAATCGGAAGCATAGGAAATAAATTGGACGCAATATTTAGGTCCGAATATTCGTATCACTTGGCAGCGTTTAGTGTTCGGATGCTACGCTAGATAGGACAAGCTCTCCTAGCTATAACTGTTAGAATCTCCCGAAGTAGAAGTCTGGTGCAATTTCCAAGTGCCCTACTTCCGCAACCAGTTTTTGAAACGCAGATGCAACCTCGGCCTCTCACTTAACTGACCGTGCATCGGGCTTCAAACGCTCGTGGTCAAGCTGGAATTGGAATCGGTCTGAATACAAAAGCCGGGTGTGCATTGTTAGACCAGACACCGGTCAACAATCGCTTGTACACAGTTCAGTTATACGGTTTTGAACGGGTTAGCAGCAGTCGACTGAAGCGTCGTCGTCCGTTGATCGAATCTGTTTGCGCACCGACGGACTGTAGCTCTCCTGAGGCCAAAGACGTGTTTTATCAGGACTTAACCCGATTACCCCGTAGTGTGCATTAACCGGACGTTGTAGTTGCTGCTAGAGATTTTAACCAGGTGGTCTTAAATTAAATGAAACATCGTCATTAATTGGGAATGATATAATGTTAATAACAGCGTTGTTGGTAGATGTAATGCGCCGACGTTTCGACTACCACGGGCAGTCTTTCTCAAGGTAAGTTTTACGATCAAATTTCTGTGGGAACGTTCACATACCACCTGATGTTAAGTTGTCTGTGTTTGTGAGTGTGTGTACTCTGAACTGTGGGTCGGGTGAGAGAATAGTTGCCCTTCACGTCATGCGTACCCGTGGTGATGGGGTCAACTAGCGTTCAAAGTACACACACTCACAAATACACAAACAACTTAACATCAGTTGGCATGTGAACGTTCCCACAAACATTTGACTGTAAAACTTGCCTTGAGAAAGACTACCCACGGTAGCCGAAACGTTGGCGCATTACATCTACCAACAACGCTGTGTTATTAACATCGTATCATTCACAATTAAAAACCAATACATAGTGCATCGTTTTTTCGACAAACTCCTTACATCATTTGGTCCTGAAACATCGTCGTGTAGATAGAAGACTCTGTTGGCATTTAGAAACCTGAGGCTTCTGTAGCGCAGGCGTGATATCAGCTTAATGATCGGAGATCCAGTTTGCACTCAACCGGTAGCCCCAGATGAAAAATGTGCGGAGATTTTCTGAAAAGGGTGTCTTCGTAGCATCCCTAGGATATGGTTGGTTCAATCATTAGAAGAGTCACTTATTTCGAATATAGAACGCATGCCCGCGGGTTGGCTCTCCGTCGATAGTCGCGGGCTTCTGAGGAAAACAAAGGGCGAAGGACAGGTCTACGTGGCGAAAGAGTACGAAAACCCCAACCAATGGGTTTTCCCGAGTAGTTCGAGTTAGATTATCAGAGTGGGGTCTAAGAGGTCCCTCAACGCGATGGTTAAAAACCCCAGGAGATATGGCTAAATACCATAGCCATGGCTAAATGCCATAGACTTAATGCATTCCAAATGTTCTTGTTTATGGTCACCCTGTCCTATGATCTTATAATTTTTCTATACTAATTGCGCCTCATGAGATCGACTGCATTACCGCTCCACTGGATGGCAGATTCTGACACACCACCGCTAAGCATTCTTACACAATGTGTAAGGCGCAGAGACACCCAGTCCACAAGGTGCACGAGCCTCAATGCACCGTGACTCCGTTGTTTCGTGCTTTTTGGATCCGATAATAACGCAGCAATCTCTGCTATACCAGCCCGGGAATCGTGCACTTGTATTTCTTCATATTTCTACCAGTGTACTATCGTACTGTTTTCGAAAGCCAACGTCTGATGAAAACGTTTACTATACATATTGGTCAACTTAATGGTAGAAAAATCTCGCTCATTTTGTATACTTGGAACAGATGAGAGGACCTAAGTTATGGATTATTTAGATTTGTGTCTCGATGGACACGGGCAGAGCAAGCAGGAAGTAGCCCAAAATGCAAAAAACCGTAGATCAAGCTTTCAGCAAAAGACTGAAGGATATAAATAAGCGAAAAAATAATTTCTTTTCATCACGATTCTTTGTACAACATGAGATCACATTCAAAACCCCAAGCTCATATATGAAGTTCGAGGCGTGGATTAGGAGGCATGTTCACTATCGAAGTCCACTCATATGAGTCACCACTCCCTGAGTACCTTGCTGCTGCTGTTGTTGTGTCGCTGGTGGCTGTTGTCCTTGTTGCTGTATGCGAAGAGCTGAAGTAGTCGTGCCCATTCGCTGCACTGTCTGACTGGGATGACCATGTGGATGGTGATGATGATGGGATTGCTGTTGCTGTTGTTGTTGTTGTTGCTGAATTTCTGCAGATAGTCCACCAGAAGCGCCACCTCCTCCACTACTCCCGGAATTGGTCGTGGTCATAACCTGGGCTGCATGATTTCCGGGTCCACCACCACCGCCACCGCCGCCAGCTGACAAACTGGCGGAAGATTGGCTCGCCCCACTCCCCACACCTCCAGCCCCTGCACCACCGCCGGCGGTGGTCGTACTGATTGCGCCGGCGGGGACGTTAGCCGAACCGGTATAAGACTGTGAAGCATGTGGAGGAGGCGGTACAACGGGCCGTGGTAATTTCTTTAGTAATATCGTGGGCATTTCGGTGGCCTCATCAAAACGTCGCCAAAGGTCATACAGGTTGATCAAGTGCCGAGTCACTTCAAGTACCTGGAAGAGAAAGAACTAAGCAGATATAGCGGAGAGAGAAATCACAGAACCAACAAGTGAATAATAAAGGCATGACGATCTTTGAACTATTAGCCACCAATTGACGGAAGAGGACAAGCTACTCAAAGTTCGTCGAGGCAACCTAGCGATATTGTGCTCGCTCCGCGGTCAACATCATTGTCCTAAATTCTTATCAAGGACTAAGTAAATCTGCGTTGCATTTAGGGTCACCAATAGTAAGCTACACGTTCATAACACCCGATGAGTCTTTCGACAGCCATGAGTCACCTGTTCTCCAATGTGCTGAAAGTCAGTGTCAATGCCTCGTAAGTTCCTCTGTTCTCAATCGATATATAACCGAAATGACTTCTCGCAAAGAACAGCGAAGATAACACTCGCTCAGCAAAAAGGGTATGGAAAGAACTGAGTTTTATCATCTTTCATTAAATCGTCCAAACTGTTCACTTATTCCCGCTAGTGACAATGCTGACAACAGCTAAATTTGGGTTAATCACGACGAGCTATGAAATAAAGATACACAAATTCCCTCTATCCACTTTTATCGGCACGCTAAATACAAAAATAATAGCGGTGATATATTTTGACGACGGCCTAGGGGCCACAGTCTCGGCGTTGGAAATGATGAATTCAAGGAACTGAACTGGACCCGCACCTAGGGACTCCAATAAAACAAACTATCAGCAGCGAAACAAAAAGTACACTTTTAAGGACCCCGTGTGGTTACTGATCGGCCGATACGTGTGTGGTATTCATAACATTGAAAAGAACTTCGCTGTTTCACTTAGTCACTCAGAACGATGAGATGATTATATTTTAATATGTAAATTGATCATTGTGATCCACTGTGAATAGTGCAGGAAAATGCGGTCATTTCGTACTAGTTATCAAAAGTTGTTAGGAAGTTGAAGAAAGGAAACCGAGGGCCTCGAGAATAAAGGGAAAACAGGATAATGAATGGTAGTGACTAGGTGGATTAAGCATCTATCATTTCCAACTTCTGAAGTCCGAATCCCACCAAGATGGGTCACTTTCGGAGCAGACAGCGATTTGCCATCACTCGGCATTTTATGACATAGTGCCGGTCAAGTTCCAGAAACATGACTCCCGATTCCTTCGCCCTGGGCCCTGAAATTTAAGAGGCGTGCTCGTTCCACTGATGCTAATGCTAGCAGTAGGTGACAAAAAACAGATTTGCAGGATGATCGCAACATACGACCATGAATGCACCTTTTGCCTTATTTTTGCCCCGGTTAACAATATTCAAGATCAACTGCGGCAATTCGCATCTACGTGTCCACGATCACTGATATAGCGATCAGTTTTCAGATGAAAGAGGGGTTGCAAGAGGTCCAGATTATAGACTGGAATTCAGAATGATGATCGGAACGGAGGTTTCACCAGCATGAACGGAATGAAGAATGAGTCTAGTGATATTTTCAGTGTTGGCCAACAGATCCTACGTGCAAACTCTAATTTCACATCACATAAAAAAGACTACTTCGAGAGAAAGTCGGATCTTGTTGCCAGATTTCACATGGTTGATCCATTGGGATAATGGTGGCCGATAAATTCTGCCGAAGCAAAGAATTTTTTCTGATTTTATTGAATTTGCCTAACAGTATTTAGCATAAAAGTACTGGAAAGTGTACTGATAGCTGAGTGGATTTGGCGTTGACCAATCTGAATTGGGGTGACCCAAACCATGTCACTTAAGATCCGGTTGACAACAAGACACCATTGCCTGTTAAAGCCCGTTGAAACCCGGTGTGATCCTCTGAAAATCCAAGATCTAAGATTGTGGTTACAGATTACTTCCACTAAACTAACTGTCGTCTCAGGTGGCAGGGTTCGCCCATTATACTGAATTCACGTAACAGAATTTCGTGAAGAAAATCGAAATACGTGAAATAGATTTGTTTAGAAGCAGTGTTTTGAACTCTATAAATTTAGAACAGCGTCTATGTCTATGCCCGTGCAAATAGTCATCGGCCAGAACTTGTTGGCTGACTGAAAATGCCCAGGCTCATGGGCAGTGAGGTCATTAATAATCCTGAGTGGGGGGGACAGAAATAAACAGTGAGAAGAGAATGGAGTACATCATAAGAAATTTACCTTTTCCATATCAACGTTCAGTTCACTGAACCACTGATCAGCCACCGCCAAAGGATTGACCGACGGTTGTGGATGATTAGTGATATACACGTGACGACTGGATGCACTAGCCAAACTGGCCGAGGCTGAAGTGCCGACCAACAGGTCGGTGTTATTGGCCAGGAGGATGAACGCAGTCTGTAGGCAGCCTACAACGGGTAAATAAAAGAGAAATGTGTTGCAAAGTCGCAGTATAACACGACTAAGATTTGCCCAAATGAACAGGAAAATGTAAGTGCTGTTTGAAGAGACCTTTACTAGAACCGCAAAAAATAAGCCCATTAAGCCCTAGTTGGTCAAAAAGGATTAGGGGAAACCTTATTACCTATGCATACAAATGAGTCTAGTGTAAAAAGGGTACTACAAAACTGGAAAAATCCACTACCCGATCGAGGAAGATCGCAAATCAAGTCTATGAACTATGGAGTTGGGATCCCAAGAGTAGCGGCATAAAAATGACCCGACGCTTTGATCGAATTCTTTCTACCACTGATATGACCAGTCGTGGCAAGGGAATTGAACCCTGCAATTCGCTCGCAGTGGGAGGTCATTCTTTGATGGCAGATGGCGGGTCTCTGCCGCCCAGCTAATTACAACACCAGATCTGCTGAGACATCATGTGGTTACATAACTCTTGAAGCTTTGGGACCAGGGATTCCAGTTCCCTCCCCAGTGTAGTGGATCCTAATGGCCGTGGCGTGTGCCCTTCCATTATAATCACACAGGAAGCGTATCATAAGAAAGTCACTCAAATATCACCAATTAGGCCATTCACAGAACCACAAATTTACAGATTTGAGTAAACTAATGATAAGGAGAATGTGGTCTGATCTGGTGAGGCCTCGTGAAGTACTTTGGTACTCAAATTTTTGAGGGTGGTGGCCGTAGATGACCTGGATGGAGTATGCCCCTCTCCCACGGTACTCACGCTTGATGCAGATACTGAACGAATCAATTTGTTTCGATCACATCAGTCGACGTTAAAATGGAACATAAGAATTACTCTCAAATCGAATTTTGCTTTGATCACAACGCAGGAACTCAAAAGTGTAAAAGCAAATTGAAACCGGACTATAGGAAAACAGTTACATTTGTTTCGTGGCGACTAAATGTGGAGATCGACTGGTATGCATGCCAATTGACGACCAGGTAAAACTTGCGTTGTCGAACAGCTATCGATTCCGGATTGTATCAGAACGGAATTTGCGCATTCTAGTTCTAAGAAGCGTCCCTTGGCTGCATAAAGACTGGAGCTTCATCCTCGAAGGAACAGATCCATTTTTGACTGGGTGACCGACCAGTACGACAGCCAACAGAGGAACTATGGCCGACAATCGATAGTCGACGATGTGGAGTTGCTAAGTGTGGTGAACTCTAAACAAATATCTGTTCTTTTCTCTTCGTCTCGCACTGGTTTAATTTTTCCCCAGGGTCCAGATAATAAAAGACCTTAACATGGAGCGTTGCAAAAATACATAGTCTCTAATCGAGCTGCTTGTAAACAGACTAAAATAAGATATCGTCTCCTGGAAATGACTGTCAATTACAGTGATACATACTTTACTCTGTTTGTTAACCTGCAAAATGCAAAACGATAAAGGTAAAAAGAAGTGGAGGGTTCTTTGCACAAAAAACTGGTGTCATAGTGTTGGAGTATCATCATCATCATCATAGTTCAGCGTTAAACAGCAAAGCAAGCCTCACTGACCGCTGCCTTTCCCCAGAGTTACACGTTTCTATAAAAAGAGTGAATATCCA
>LUCM01008601.1:0-14879 GCA_008360955.1 Fasciolopsis buskii
AAAGGAGATTCAACTGTTCAGCGATGTGCAACACCAACCACCAACCACAAACCAACGAACACTCACCATCATATCAACGAATCTACATATTCATAGCGTTATATCAGACGGGTTGAGCAAATATATACACAACAGTTGTACATTGGTTCCTCCACAACGCGCGTGATACAACAGAAGATGGTATCCACACAACGCTTGGATTAGTAGAGCGATTGTAATTGGACGAACTCGAGTGAGGTCCAGTCCAGTTTGTGCCATTGGAAACTGTCAGCTAGGTACGGACCGAGTGGGGATCCCATCGCTACGGCCGTCTTTTTGACGGTAAAATTTTGATTTATTGAATTTAAAGGACGTTGTAGGTCAAAGAAACATATAGTGTCTTCATGGGTCTGCTGATCGGAAAGACTTTGTCGCCAGCGCCACTGTGTATTGATGTAGTCACAGAGATATTCGATTGTCTCCTTCCTATAGTGAAAATATTTTGTCAAGATATATAAATATATAGCGACAAACAATCATCAACGAATCACATTTGTGCTGCTCTCCTGGACTCTTCGACAAGCAGCTTCCCACATGCACCACTCCTCATGCTACACATTTCGATCTCATGAAACAGGAACCATATCAAATTCGGCGTACAATGTATATCGATGTTTGGACAACAGAGCATCGGGTACGCATATCTGACGAGCGACAATACCCGCCAAACCGGTCGTGTGCTCCCGGGCAAGTTTTCTTCACTCATCCAAATACTTCTTGCTGTTTCTTAATGTTTTCTTATAGTTGTTTATTTTTGTTACTTATTCCCGAATCTTACAATCCTTCTGCCGCACCATTTTCGGACTTTTTCTCGCTCGATTCCTTCATGTTTCAGGTTTTCGACGTGGCTAATTGCTTTCACACATTCATGCCTTTTTTGAGATGTATATTGTGTTATGTCTTTTTCTGCCCAAGGTTATGCCTCCTTTCTTGTCAGATTTGTATATTGTGTTTGTCTTTTGTCCGGATTCAGACACGTTCGCAAATAATCAAACCTCATAATTGTTCGCTTTACTCCAATATTTTGCGTAGAATTCCACGTATACCAAGTGTCTTCAATGCGCTTGAGACCATCGATATTTTCAGCTGTGAAGCCAGTTTTTGTATTCTACGATTACTCTCGACCGTGCTGTTGTGCTGCCAAAGGACAATTAGCTCCAGTCCAAAGCTTCTGACAATGAATACATAAGTGCCAAACAACAATTTGAACGGAACAGTAGTTCCTGCAATCCTATTATGGTAAGTTTACGTGTAAACTACTCGGTACAGTCCGATAAAGCTGTACGGTATTTTCGATAGACAGGCATCCAATATGAATCCTAATGGCAGGCGGTCGTGAAATGCAAGCATTCCGCGAAGGTCATTTGACGGAATGGATTCCGTCAATCGGAGAATTTTCAGCCTTGTATATAAATCCATAAATTGTAAATATAACATGAACTTGTTTCCGTTGTGATATGGTCTTTTTGTTGACTTCAGTCGCGCAACTTGTTCAAAGCTAATTTAGTACTTATTGGCAACACGTATTCGTTCGTTGCCGTGACCAACCGAATTATCTACACTAATTACAAATCCAAATAGTGTACGCAGATTTACACACATTTCGAACCATTTTCTGGTCAGGGCAATGCCGTTCCTTACCTAATGAGCTATCAAATCTTTTGTTCGCCAATCTGTTCCTATTATATTCACTATAGTGCGTTCTAGTAATCACCCATATAGTACACTTGCATTTCTTGCACCTTAACTCTTTTTCTACTTTTTTTTAATGACACTATATAGTACATCATGTTCAGAACGCAGGGCAAAGTCAAACGAGTTTGTCAGCTGGGGAAGTTGATCGATTGTGAGAAAATTCGTACCCTTGTCCTCCAGATTCAAGGGGCAACATGTTGACCGCTTGGCCATTGTTAGTCCGATGAATTTTCACCGATTCTGTTATGGATTGATTATTATCAGTTGTCTATCCACTCATATTAGAATACTTGAATTGCACGTCCAGACGCTTTTCTGCTCTGTCTTGCGGTAGAGTACAAGCGATACAAGTGTGTTCCGTTTGCCCATTTTTGGATTCCAATCCCGTGGGCACTTAAAACAACTGGTAGCAGAAAACGGTTTACAATCTACTCCCACATTTCCATTAGCATGTTAACGCTACTTGCCAAGAACTCCGCGAGCACTCCATCGTAATTCTAAGATCCTTCCGATTATTTTCTGTTTGCCCAAGATAGACCAGAACACAACGACATAAAACATTCTGTTGAATATAGAAGTAGCACATCCTGCAATTGGCGATGCTTGATAAATCCAGGGTAGTAGCTGTAAGTAATCCTTTGCACATGTATGAGACCCTTCAGTTAGAATCGGACTCACCGCACGGGCAACATGATCACCTCGATCGCTCTCCTGAGGTTGTACGTTATCGATCTCCAGTAACCACATGGTCTGAGCAGTTCGCAAATTGATATGTCCCTTTACGAAATAGTACACGCATTTACGCTACTGCGACAGATACACGACACTAACAACAGTGACATCACTCATTTCGTTCGATAGGGAGCAGAACACACTACGACTAAAAAAGCATAGTCCGGACAGGAGTCGAGATTATAAAGATCTGCTGATTCAGCCATCGACTAGGTAACTTTCGAATTATGCTCTAAAACCAGTGAACCGCGTGCCTTGAAACTGAAAAAGGCTTGGCTTGGCTTGTCTGATCCTCCACCGATTAGCGATTAGAGCAACTGACCCGCCAATTATCAGAGGACCGAAAGTGAAAAAAACATCATTTCTTCTAGCTTCCTTGGAACAGAGCAAATTGATGACCCGTCCAACAGCATCAGTTATAATCTACTTGCACTGGAGATTTTGTATTGTATTGTATTGTATTGCATTGTGCTGTGCTTTGCTGGGCTTGGGCACACAAGTGCCAGTAC
Source organism: Fasciolopsis buskii (assembly GCA_008360955.1). NCBI lineage: Eukaryota > Metazoa > Platyhelminthes > Trematoda > Plagiorchiida > Fasciolidae > Fasciolopsis > Fasciolopsis buskii. The sequence continues at coordinate 2,976 of LUCM01008601.1, forward strand.
TTCAGCCAAAAGGATGCATTCACCAACTCATCAAAATCCAGGGTGGCAAAAATTTAACCGAGCCAAAAATGAGACAATTAAAATCGCGAAAGATGGTGCAGAAAGTCAGTCACCACCTGTTCCCGATTGGTTAGCACTCGGGCTTTACAGGAAACAGCCGCTTTCCTATGGACATTTACGCAAAAAGGTATGGAGCGAATGGTAGAACGTGTCTTGGCATAAGAACGGCATTTAAAAAAGTCGTTGTGTATTGGATGGTATGTATCCGAAAGAACTTTATGTGCAAATTTTTCACACGAACTAAGAGAGTGACAAACCGCATTGGTGTTGCCCATTACAGTTGTACTGGTCATGAAATAATTGTTTATCACAAGTTGCCGTAATTGCTGACTAGCACATCACAGTTTGCACGAATTGTTCCCTGTGATGAGTCAACATGCAGTCGGGTACAACCTCCCCTTAGCCTGAGCTCACGACCAGCCAATGTGAACCGTGACGACAGGCAGTCCGGAGGTCCAAACATAGCGCGAGATGTATTCCACCAATCAGATACCTCCAGTTTTGTAATATCAACGCATAAGTTATAAATAAAACCCGAACGTGTTTCCCTTCTATTATGGGTTTTTCACTGTCTGAGTTTGCGTAGCTTTGGTCGGACCCAATTGCTTACCTACCAGTTATTCGTATGCCTTCGTTTCTGTAGTGTGATAATGCCTTTTCTCTATTCCTAATTCTTTTCTTCAGTAGGCTTATCTTATCTCAGAAGGGTGTCAAGGTGGAGAATCAAACGGCCGTTCTCCTCGCCGCTGATGGACATTCCTTGTATTCCGTCACGAAGAACTTGACATTTCCAAGATCTCCGGTAGTGGTGCCTTTCGACGAACGGAAGGTACCGTGACTTACCCAAGCAGTTCCAGTGACGTCCGAAGCTACGGAAGGCGCGAAATTTCATTTCTTAGTCCGTGTACCCAACAAGAAATTTCATGAATTTAAACTAACAATATAGGCACAAATGTGGAGATCAACTAAAGATATCGTTGCTTGACCGATTGATTGCCGGTTTAAACCATCCTGAGATCCAAAAGAAAATATTACTCAAGCATGATCTAACATTTATTGAAGGACAGACAATTTGCAAACAATCGGAGAATGTCTTCGGAACCACAAATGAACCTTCTATTGTTCACCTTCAAAACACCCAGTTCGTTCCAACAGGTAGCCCTCATAAGCGGACTCAGAAGGCATCTGCGAAGAGAATAGCAGAACGAGAGAGCACCCGGTGGTTCATTGCTTCCCGTACGGCAAATTCCATTTGCATTCTACATGCTGATTTTGAAATCTTATATGATATTCATGCGGAAGGACCGTCATTCCAAGCAGAATGCAAAGAATATGAACAGCAAGGTCGAGGAAGAAGACTTCGGTCATGTGCTAACACTGAAGCTGTCGACCGACTTCAGTCAGTTTCTTTACAGAACTACTGTATTTCCGTGTGGGTTGAGAAATCAGTTCAAATCGGTTGATACTGGAAGTTGCCAGTCGATTATTCCCAACATTGACTTTGAAATGATTCAATCAAGTATTACTATCAGGCTTACTGCTGTGCGCATCCATGTCGTCACCGGTCACCGCCTTACTCCCATTATGATAGCAGCGTTGGTTCTTCTCCACCCGTTTCGTGCTCACAGACGACAATCTCGGTTTCAAAAATGAGCATCCTTTGTGATTTTGGTTTATATTTCACTTCAGGTGGCACCAAATTCTACCTCAGTCCAGTCAACGATCCCAGGATTGATCACACAGTATTGCAATTTCAAAGGCAGGGTGTTAGTAGATCCGGCGATGCTGGAGGCTCATGGTGATCCGGTGTTTTAAAGCGACCCGTGATGATATATGGCCAACAGAACGTCTCCAGAAGCCGATGAATAAGATGAATCAAGAGGGCATTATTTCCCGTGTTAGCTCGTCACTCTGAGGAACTCCGGTAATGATGGCCACGAAAGTGATAGGCAGACACTTCATATTTGTGGTTACTACCGGCTGACTCACAACTGAGTGGGCTGCTTCTGGCCAGTACCTGCTAACTTCAATGATATTATCATCTCTTCGAGGTGAAAAACAACAATCCAGCGTGGCTCTTTGCGTTGCATAAGCGCCCAAGCCATCATACGATGTCAAGTTCCAGTCAGGTTGCCACGGACCTCGGGCCTATTCACCGATGGTCTCATCTCGGCTGCCGATGAAACCTTTGCGTTCTAAATGCCAAGCAAAGCACTTGCAAAAGTTTGAAAAATATTTGTGCCTAATCCCTTCTGCATTTGTTTGTGCCTGATCCGTTTGATTATACATCACCCAGTGGGTCTATGCATCCAAAGTACAACGGCGATCACAATCACGATCAACTGAACTTGACTGTGAAATTCCGAGGAGCTCGATGGTATATGGTTTCGCTTCCATCCCCAACTGATTAGTACGTCTGATTTTCAGGATATCCTTTGTTTGTAAAGCCGGTCTGACCTTAATACCCGTATGGTATTCACGGTAGCCTCTGTTTGGCGTTTTCACGTGTTAGCAATTAGGAATAAAATCCTGCAAGTTAATGGACGGCTATTCGTTGTCGGGACTAAACTGAACTGACCTGAACAGGATTGGACTGAGGTCAGAGCAAAAGGCGGAATGGAGAAGTTAAGTCGGACAAATAGATGACGTCAAAGGTTACCGTGAGCACGATTACAACTGTACAACAACTGTTGTTTGATTAGCCTTTGCCTAATATGTCACAGCCGATCAGGTTGTTCTTTTAAGTTTCGTAAGGCACTTAGTGACGACCGGCGATGGTCAAACGATCGACATCATGGCATTTCAGCGTGAAGGTCGCGGGCTGGAAACCTCCCACCGCCGATGAACTTTCTCACTTGACAGTCTTCTGTTGGCCGTGGCCCAATTCCTGAAAAGTGATATGCCTTATTGTTGCATTAGTGAAAGAAGTAAAGAGATAAAAGATAAAAAATGAACAAAATGATCTTCGCACAGCAGCCCAGCCACTGGCTCGCACATTCTGGTAGTAAGAGGATGGGCATTCGTCATTTTAGTCTACCTTAAGCTACTGGTAAGCTGAAAGTGGTACAATATGGCCGGTGCTGTAAACTCTAAGAAAACGGCAATTTGTTTTATGCTTTTTACTGTATTGAAAATGTTTTCGACCAGTGCCCGTCAGCACTGTATCGACTTTTCAAGGTTAGGATGGTAAAGTAGTACTGATTGAAATTAGTATCTGGATGTGTGGGGGAAATTTCCCCGACAGCACACGACCGGTGTGGCAATTATTGTCGCCGGTCAGGTATGCTTACCCGGTACTATCCGGTCCAAACATCCCTTCACTTGTGCATATCGAACTGGTGTGTTATCAAACTCTAATTTGTCTAGTTCAGAGTGTGCACGGTTGGTATTCTTCCAAAAGTCCATTAAGGGAACAACAATCGCGAGTCCTTGATAATTGTTCTTCATACATGTTAGTAGTAGGAAATTGAATGTTTTCATGAAATAATTCATCACGCGATATGATCGCTCAAATCACCATAAAGAAACCATGGAAGCACTGTACAGCTGTTTCATCCTTGTTAGGAATCATCAGCAGTGCATATCCACCGCGCCCGACCTGGGACGCGAACCCGGGACGAACGATTGTGAGTCGAACGACTTAGCCATTACGCTACATGTGGTGAAGTTCAACAAACCGTTCAGAGCCTGCCCGTTAGCGTAATGGCCAAGGCGTTCGACTCAGTCGTTCGTCCCGGGTTTTCGTTCCAGGTCGGGCGCGGTGGATATGCACTGCTGATGATTCCTAACAAGGATGAAACGGTTGTACAGTGCTTCCATGGTTTCTTTATGGTGAGTTGAGTGATCATATCACACGGTGAATTATTTCAATTATTCTTCAATTGACAAGAAAAACTTTTCTTTCTCCAAACAGAATTTTTGATTGAGCCGCGAAGGACGAGTTTGGTTTGAATAAATATTAGCGGATAATCGTGATCGATCAGTGTATTCATTAATCCGTGTTTCGAAGGCGATAAATTTCCAAAGTGAACGGACGAAATGTTTGGAAATTCCTCAATTGGTTGTTGCATGTATGGACAGAAAATTTTAGCAACAAAATTACCAACATTAGAATAAGGTTGATTAATCGCACCCGTGTGTATCGTACCGCTCGGAAATGTTTGTTCGTGGATAGGAACAGTTTATTGACCAGGTTGTACATGATACCGAGTAGCTGATTCGTTTCGCCTGTGAATGGACATAGTCGAGGACAAACTGGAGTTGCGTGATATTCTCGAATCACTGCCGACGGGACAGGGGTGATTTTACAACTTGCTCGGGGTGAGCCAATGGTAGGTTCATGTGGCGAATCCACGTAGACATCCTATGGGTAATAAATTTTGATTCGGTTTATTCATTATTCCGGTCAATGATCAACGCTTCCGCGGCGATATCGCATCGGTTACGTCACTCGACAAAGTGAATAAAAACATCACATTAGAAAGACGATTACCATTGCTAGACCAAATCATCCGGCACAAGAACCGACCAGTGAGCGTTGATTATTGGGGAACAATATAAGCAATTAGACTTTGATCAACAGAGAAACATTTTTTCTCCTTCATTTGGTTTTATCTCTAGGTTAAGTGAGAATTGGAGATTACAGTCGCGGGATAGAATCGCTTGGGGAATTAGGGCCGAAGCAGAGCAGACCTCTCTTCCATTTTTCCGTTGAAAACAGAAATCACATTATACCTTTGGCTGCAACCAAAGACACAACCCGCCAATCAGAGCCATAACGACTAAGAATGGGGCAGATATTTCCGTTACCATGAGTACAAAATTCGCCTTATTTTTATTGCATTTTCTGTTTATCCCTCGAAAAGTTTTCTCTCACTTTGTTCGTTCATGTACAGGGATAAGAAAGCGGGATGGCTTTTCAAAAAGTTCCTTCCAGAAATGGCCACTTTGTAGGTATTCTGCATATTATCACATGTCATGCATCCGAAAACAATTAACAGGTCACCAAATCAAGGCGCTCAACATTTTCTACTCCCTCCTTTATTGGGTAATTAATTCATGGCTCATATCCGCTGATGCTTGGAGCGCCTTGATATCACTCAACTCTAGCTGGATAAAAGTGCATGCTTCTTCGGTAATAATCTGCGTCAGGATTAGGTAAACTAAATGCTGTTGTAAAATTCTAATGTAAGCGCAAATGACTTTGCGGGCACTTTGGGATGTGATTGATTTCCTTCATGAGAGACATGTTATTGGTATAATTTATTTGTTTAGTATGTTATCACTTATATCCTTATTTCGTTTAAAATTATAGAAGTTCCTAAACACAAAATTAACCAGTTTGTTATCAAAACATTGTCACCAAAATACTTTACTGTTTCTCGCACACTGGTTTACTATCAGGTTGACAATGTACGGGAATAACGCAACCCACGTACGTAACCTTGACGCAAGGCCAACTTTGGTTTTAGTTAAGGTCTTTCCGAAACAAAAGATATTCTGTTCTTCATCGAAGCGGATTATTAGAATACATTTGGCGAAGAATAATCATCAACGTATATACACGGGTGCAATCATAAGTAGACTGTTCAGTAAAATAAATTATTCTGTTGGACAAGCTAGTTTGTTATCATTTATGAAATGAAATTAAATTAAATCCTAATACCTTCCCGAAAACATTTGTGAAATTTTCGTATTCCAGTAAGGCTTTATTTTTAACATTCCGACCAGTTTGTCTAGTCAATCAAGATCGGTCATGTGTAATCGGTCTCGTCACAATCTGCAAACAGATATAAAAAGGGTGACCTGTAAATAAGTACCATTACTTCGTAAGTACTACAACCCTAGAAATATTAACACGGATTTCCCAAATGATTCACAATCGGCGGTACTTCAGTATATACCGAGCACAATCTCTCGGGCTATTTCTGATTGGTTTTCACAGCGGAACACTCTCATCGAACACTGCATGGGAACCAATGAATTTTGTGATAGATTTTAACAGCAGTTCAGTTCCAACAGACTAAACGATGAGCCTACGTGAAATTCACGCAATCTACTCCGATGCAGCGTCACAATAACCTGCATGTAAATAATTAGCCAGTGAGATCCGTGACAATATACGAAAGAGAAATTTACCTATGCTTCAAATCCCACTGGCTCGAAGATAGTCCACCAATCGAGATTCTTTCTAATATGTACATGAACAAATGATTTGTGAATAAACATGAATCAACATGTCATCCAACGTTTGGTGCTGCGCCATCCAAGCCCATCTGATTAGCCACCGAACCCCGACGACCCTCGGCTAAAGTTCCAATCATTGTGAAAACCGTCGGTTTTCCTCAGTGGCTCCAATTACATCTAGCATTGCAAGGGTAGGCATTGGAACGTCAAAGTTGATAGAACACAGAAGCAATTTTGCAACCGAGTGAAAACGCATTCCGGTATGGCTATAGAAAACAATGGACAAACAAGACATGGGTGCCACATCCATTGCTGGGACTGCACTCAAATCTTCGATTATACCACAGGTGCACATTATATATATATATATATATATATATATATGGGCGTCCAAACATCATGCCAAGATGGGAAATTGTTAAGTTTGCTAATTAATCACCCCACATTCCAGTTATGGGAACAGCGCCCACGCCTAATTCCATTTGCTTTGCTTTGGTAGTGTTTGCATTCATTATTTATTCCACAGCTTCAGGAGGCGGGAAGAATGATTCATGTTTTGCGAACATATGGCTGGAGAAAAATACTATCTAATTTTCAATTTGAAGACCACCGTGATTGTAGTGGGCACCAGTAAAAATGCTAGAAAGTGTTTAACGTTTAGAGACTAACAGAAGTGCCATACACTGGAGCTATCACATGCCACAACTTGTCTTCAAATATCACCGATAATTATGTGCAATCACTCTCCTATTCCAAATTACTGGTTTTAACTTGTAGTGTCCAAAATGTAAGACCGTTTTGGGTACCATAGTTGTCATTCGATTTCAGTACTCACGAAGACAATATTGTACTGACGAATATCGGCAACCTGACCTCCAGTATGTAACCCACAAGCCACGTGACCTCCGACACAACAACACGTTCATCATTCGGTTGTTCATCCAATCGGTGGGACGCAAAATACTAACCATAAAATGCACACCTATTTACTCGTCTAACAAAAGTCACTCGTCACTTGTTTGTGGCCCTGAGCGAGGGTGTCGTTTGACGATCAAAGCTTTCACGCGGCACTGAACTGGAAACAGGCACAGTGATAAGTCATGCTCTGGAATTTTTCCGACCACTGGTGAGCCGGTTAACCGTGCATGACTTTAACAAATGGTGCAATTATTCTTCTCAAATCACGTAGCTAAGTGTAACCAAACCCAGCAGTACAAAACACAGGGCATTTCTCACGAATGAATGAGTAAAATACCATTGCTATCAAATGCACAAATTCAGCTCTGTCGTAGACAAAATTGGATGCTCAATATCTCACTTATATGATGGTTCCCGGCTTTTCATTGGCCGACTGAACACAGCTAGTCCAGTGTACAAAGTTAGATTTTGAAGTACTCTCCAAATGCGTAAACGGGAGCCGAAAGGTATTCGATAAATAGTCAAACTGATAATCCTTGAATCTTATTCACGCATGAAACCTTAAAAATATCCCATTTGAGTGCTTGGTTCATGTGCTGATTAAGAACGCTGTTTGCCTAGGCGGTCGATCCGGAGACAAGCGCAAAAGTGTCTCCGCCACAATAAACCGTTCACACCAAGTTTCTGCTCGATTAACTGTTTTGCGACGCAATACCCATGGTTCACCTCTGAGTTTCCAATCCAAAAATCCCATGACATTCGAGCGATGGTTAAAAGACTCTGGTGTTCGAACATAGCCATATTTCTGAGCCGTATACTAGGACATTTGATCAGTAATCAGGTTTAAAGTGGACACCATAGATGCCTCACACTGGCAAATCTTTGTCGATCCTTCTGTATTAGTGAAAACGTTTCATCCGATATACGACCATCTGGCTTGAATCACGCATGAGTGAAGTGGGAAAGGAGTGCTCCGTAGCCACTGGGGCCTACTGCATGGTAGGTGGAACCGGCAGCGTGAGCCTGAAAATTGAAGTGCCATAGAGCCACTTGTGACCCCAATAAGTCAGGCGCGGTAACAAGCCGAATGAAAGCGATTTGCTGTCTACCATCAACCATCCGCTTCACTAAATCTCCCCCTTACAAGAACACATTTCGGATTCAAACCAATCCAGTTCGGAAACGGAATTTTACATTTCGAAGGTGAAAAATGTATCCCAAGCATACCTACACAATCGTTTAGACGACTGATAAAACGTACAACTTACTTGCTCGGTACCGCAACGACTTCCGCATATTCCAAATCAGACAGGTTTATATCACAGCACATATCAGTGTGATTATTCTCCCATGAGGATAGGACGATTTCTGCTGCCATCTCAATTGTGAGGTTGGGAAGAACGTGAAAGAGACAGCGACATTCCTCGTGGTGAACTCGGGTGAAAGATCAGCGTACACCTATAGAATCGGAAATGTGAAATGAATTACTCTGGCACACGCTTCAGTGAAACGTAGTGGCAGAGGAATGCAAAATCGGCTGAGTCGAACGCAGTTTTCAGATCAAAGACGATGGGGATGGTGATTTTTCTTTCTGCGTTCTATCTTTTGTAGTGTCCCGTGTTCTAGACTTTGCCACAGCATAAGGATGTGATCGAGGAAACCAGGACAGGGTACGAAACCGATTTCATTAACACATGCGCTCCGTTGACGAGCACCAGACAGCAGACGCAGCATAGTTCCAGTGAGCAGTCTGAATACAAATCTACAGCACTTACTCTGGAAATGGTAGTGCCAGTTATGATTTCTAGTAAGTAGCCACAGGCTCGGCTCGGCATCAATCATTGGAGTAACTTTAATGCCAAACTATGCAAATCAAGACAGCAAGGAAACCTGGACAGATGCGACTCTCGTTTACTCTCATTCGAAAGGTTTTCGTACTTGAAGTAACCATTGGGAAAAACCACTGGTGGAATACTTTTGGGCCGATAACCGTTGTCGATTGGTCTCTTTTCATGTTTGTCACTCGCCCCGAATCTGATTGACTGGTGTTAGTTTCAGGCGGAAGCGAAGCAATATCAGGAAGCATTGCATGATCGGTGGTGGTAAAATGTTTACGGTAGTGGTGCTTGGAGTGGAGGGTCGCGATTTCAAATCCTCCCATTGCCGGTCAACTTCCCTACTTGGCAGCCCTCTGTTGGTCTCGGTCCTCTTCCTGAAAAATGATATCCACTTTCATTTCAATAATAAGGGTAAAAGAAAGATAAAAAGACTCGTTTGGAATGCTTAAAAATTTATTAATCTTCAAAATTTAATTGCGATCCGGACTGGTTCATGTTGGCCCGTAGGAATGCGTAGTTATACACACTTCGGCCTGAAGGGTTTTGATAATTCCGTATGGAGAACTGCCTACGATTTTGGAAAAAGGACGGAGATAGATTGCCGCAATCGGCATCACCTCCACACCGTCGTTTTCCTACTCCACATGAACATCCGAATCATTGTGATCATCAGCAAAATCATCACCATCATCATCAACGTCACCAGCAGAACCATCAAAACTTCATTGACGTCATCGACATAATCATCCGATTCATCGTCCCACGGCTGTCTCGAGGTGGCATTCATACTAAAGTGTAAGAGCGAAGGTTACTGCCGGGCTCAATACAACAGGTTGACTGATCATTGATAATCATTCTAAGGGAGGAAGCCAAATGCTGATTTCATACAAACCACAGACACTGTGAGAAACACGGCTGTGTGCTCATCGGAATCTGTGGTGAAAGTGTATACTGGGCACCCAGAATGTCTAGCATCATCCGAATGACTCGTAAACTGAACAATCAGTCACCGGAACCCAGTGGGTTATGTGACACTTAGATCATCCTGTTGCCTTCTGGTTATAGCATTTGGCCAAATGATTGGGGTAAGGATACCTAAGTCAACCATCTACTTCGGTTTGGGCAACCTGCGAGGACCCATGGATCCCGATGGATTTCCGACGTTGTGGAGATGGGAATGAAAGAACTAGCATGTTTTGTGAACCCTACATGTTATTTCTTTCTCCTTCACCTATTTCGTTCACTGTTTTCGTCCTTCGCTACGGCCGCCATAGGATCTGTATTCAGATTTATCTAATATGTATTCATATAAATATATAGAAAAACCTTATTTTTTAAAGCACAAGAGTCATAAAAATTTCAGGGTATCAACTGGAATAGAAAATAGCACCAAATCGGGGGACTGTGATGAGGACTATAAAAGCCCTCTGATGAGGCTGAAAATTCAGAGACCATTTAAGGAGATAGACTGGAAGTATACGTCATCCTCGACGTTACTAAAAAAGTATGTATGTATATATGTACGCATGTATGTACAATGCAGTTGTCCAATGTGAGCGATAAAACTGTATGATTTATGGAATAAACACTGTCCGAACTGATCTGGGCTCCGATCCGCACCGATCAACGTAAGAATACCGAACATGTTTTGGAATTCACCGTACGGCGTATCGGTCTGTGTGTCGTGCACGTCGTGTGCGAATGGATCCAACAGGCAGGACAAAAATAGTCGAAACACTTGAGATCTCGACAAAAATACACCCCCGGTGATGTGGTACATTTGCAACACAGCGAATCTTCCAGATACGGATCCATTTGAATCTGTTGACAGATTGACAGATTGAGAAGGGTCCATAGAAAAGTAATTTTCCAGAATACCTGACCGTCAGCTGGTGTTTTATATTACGTTATGCTGGGGGTGTGCACGTGTATAACCGCAGCTTGCGATCATTTTGAAGTGTCGACTAAAGTAGTTGGTAAAATGTGTACCGAAATGATAAGGTGCAAGTTAGCGAATCAGGCTATGGCTCAATGGTCACAAAAGACCTGGTTCCTGGAACAACGGTATGAAATCAGTAGACAGATGATGAATTCATTTTATTACCGTTTGTATGATGCACAACCCGCGGATTTTCAGTCATCAGCACTCAACGCATTATGATGCACCCCACCTTAATCGATGATCTCAAACGGGTCGAGTGATACTGTGGAGACATCAGGTGGTCAAATAAGCCCATCACAGCACTCTATTGAAAATGTCAAACCTGATAAAAACCAGACAAAAAGCTATTCCAACTTGAAAAGTCGCTGCATAACTAGTTAAGGACCTGGATTTCAAAGATACACCGTTTCTCAACCAGCGGAATCGGATGAACAGAAATATCGGTGATCCGATTTTATATACATTGCTGAAAGTATGAATGCAATGGAAGAGAAGGAACGGGCAATAGTGACTCGGAGACCGGAAATGGCACAAAACCGCACAAAGGTAGCAGCATATCAGATGTCGTAAGGAACGTATTGACAACGAGGTGTGACCGGTGGATTTGGGATTAGAACCTGTGACCCCTTTGGTGACAGACACTTAATCCACTTGGTCATTAACTATATATGGATATATACATATGATCACAGAGTTCGAATTATCGGAACCTTAACAAGAGAAGAAAATCCCTCAGAAAAAGAAAAAACAAAAAAATGCATAGATTTTACCACACCTCTCAATTTATTCACACTGCTACACGACAACGTCGACCATCAATCACAATCCATGATGAAATTGTTAATCCCGAACAGAATGAATCACCATGCTGTGTACACATTGTTGGACAACTCAATAATTTAGTATCAATCCTTCCAGATTGGAGTTGAGCCAATACTTTCCATTTGCCTGAGTAGTTCA
>LUCM01008604.1:2771-47522 GCA_008360955.1 Fasciolopsis buskii
TTATTAAACCATTATATAACAGCAGTCAGCTGAGCCGCTTTGTTCGGCGCACATCGATTAGGACGCTTGGCTACAACGATTCTTGAGTGCAACGTGGATGTCCGATCATACCTGCGTTCATCCCTTAACGGTTATTTCAGATTGGGCGTCCAGTGCACAGTCAGTCCGGTCAAATAACATCGTTGTTGCTGGCTTCTTGCGAGTGCGAGTGCGCCGGTGTTTCCAACTTCTCGTGTCTTCCTAACGGATCTACCCACTCCTAGATCCAATTTCGAACACCTTCAAGGGTATCGACCTTATCGTGGTTTCCATCCAGAATCCAGTTATTTCAAAGAAATGACTTCATATCCAAACCCGGATCGGTTGTCAGCGGTATAATCCAAGGCACCGTTCTGGCCTCCCTCATCCCGTGTAACTTCAACGATGTCTTCGACGTCTTTTTTCTTTTCGTTAACAACGTTAAAACCGTCCACACTTTTCGTCCTAAACCCTTGGCGTCCTTCGTAAATAACAGTGCATGACTTAGCGTCACTCGGTTCCCGGGAAAGCAGCTGCAAAATGAAATTCTCCGCCGGAAAATTAAGTTCCATGAGGTTGAAATGCTGTTTACCTGTAAGGGAACTCAAACTTGGTTGTTCCCATTAACAGTAAAGTCCGCAAACGGGAGCCAAATTGTTTGAGCACCTTAAGCCTTTCGAAACATACTGGCACACACGTTATGAAGGCAAGCACATCAGTAAAGTTGCTACATAGAACCCTGAAGTAGATAGGAAGGAAACTCCTACTTATTAGAACCCGTGTTTGACCCATTATGGAATATTGCTCTCTAGTCTTTTCAAACAGGAGGCAATGCGACAGAGTAGCATTTGAAAACGTCCAGAGTGTTTTAACAAAGCAGCTGATTGGCTACTCCGTAAATATGAGTTAGAAAGAACGCTGTGGGTTGCTGCAATCCGATAACTTGTGGATCCGACGCGCAAGAGCAAACCGGGCGCCCTTCAATAACGTTAACACAAAAGACAGCTGCTTCGCAGTACCTCTCATATGCATTCCCCGAAATATGGAGTTCATTGTTATTTTCCAATGCCAAAGACTATAATCGGAGGCAGCATCCTTATTGTTGAGTAATCGCCATAGTGAAATAAACTTTCTCAAACTTTGTGCATCTTATCGCCGTATTCTTTCTCGTTTAACTGAATCATCCACACTCACTTAAGGACTAAGTGTAGGAAACTGGACTGGGTTTTGAGAACAAGTCAAAGACACTGTTTTGTTCTCGCGGTGTTTATCCCAATCATTCAAGAATCTCAACATATTAATTGGCCTATCGATCCACCTCCGTGCGTTGTGTGCATTTGGCGGCCTACGAGATGCACAACAAAGAGGTATTGCCGAAATGTCTAAATCAGACCGAAATCCACCGCGTGACAGTTAGTCATCATGTATGATATTATCGTACTAATATAACCCGGCATGTTATCAGCCATAGCATGGGCCTCTCATCCTTTGCCCTTTAGCACTTCTTTCCCATTTTACTCCTAATTCATCACTGTCGTCGCACGTCATGGTCATTCGAAATGCATGTCCCGGCATTGAGCGAGAAATAATAGTATATTATTGACCATTTGTTTTAAACCCCATATATGGCCCCGGCGGGGCGGCATATTTTGCATTACTTTTCTCCATTTTATCTTATTTCCGACCTTTCAGTGGGAGTTTGGCCTTATTCACTCGAGTGTTCGTCATCACTCAACCATCCTTCTCAGTTGTCCTCAACGTCGATTGAGAGTTAAGGAATATTGAAGCATAGTCGTTCCGGCAAAACTTCCATATTATCAGCTTTCTGCTCGCCACAAAGCGGCCATTCTCATGAGTGTTCTCTCGCGCCCAGACAACATACGTTCCACCCGCTGTTGCTCTGACCTCATTCTGTCTACCAATAACTAGCATTTTGACATTACAATTTGTTCCTCAGATTGCAATACTCCATCCAGTCCCTGTACTCTTGAAGCCAGTTTATTATCTGTCACATTCGATCTTCAAACTCGCGGTGAACAGTGTTATAGCAGCATTTCTGACGTTAATCTAGTTTAAATCTGCTGATTCTTTCCTTTTTCTGTAAGGCTGCCACAACTTCATTCAATCCCTATTATATTTGTTCTCACTAAATTTGTTCTTTCTCACTACCTCTAATGTACCGCGAAGTATCTAGTGCAGCGATGAATACCCACGACCGGCTCCCCTTAACTTAAATAATTCCGCTCGATTGAATATCTATACTAACCAATGGGGCATCCCGCTTTTCGCAGTTTTTTGAATTTCCTCAGTTTTCGGACTTGAACTTGTTTTTCCCCGAATAGTGCTGCAAATGTTAATGCAGCACGCAATCAACCGTTATTGGTATTTATAAGGCAGAAATTACGGACTCAAAATTCACTGTCGCAATGTGCTATCTACACCGAGCATTAAAAATGCTCGTCATCAAAATCTTTTAAGTGCATTTCATTGGCTTGATAAGAAGTACTGAATAGACAGGTTTGTGTTCGTTGCTTTATAATTTATTAGTCTGAAATACGAATACCACTCACCAAACGTATGGTAAGCATGGGCAGCTATGACAATTCTCCCTCTTCTCCCTTTGTGGCGACTTGTTAACACCAGATAGGGTTTCCGTCTTTGTGCTTGATCGTTTGCTTCTCACGCACTGTCTCAGGGTTCGACCCTCTGCTTTCTCTCACTCCAGATGCTCACAAATGACCGTTCTAGAGACATCTCAGTGAAGAAACATGCTCCGATGCCGCAATGTGCAGCACTGCAGGCACAGAACTGCAATCCACAAGAGAATGCCACAATGGCTGATCTTATGAATAGAGCTTAAAGAGTGACGGCAAATTTTTTTGGCTTGTACTTCGGAAAGGATTCGGCTCAACTACCCAAATAAGGCAGAGACATTGCAGTGTGAAATGTGATGCAGCACAAGATTTTTGGTCCTACAGTTTCCAAACCTTTCCCAACATCGTCATCAGGTGGCCAGCACTTTCGTATATCGCATGTCCATCGTGACAAAATGCAGATACTCCGTTATTTTCCAGGGGAAATCGTGCGTTTTATAGAAACAATAGTCAACCAATTTTCCAGTAGAACAGGCAATACGAACATAAAGATCGGATTAAAATTCCAGAATGGCTGGCAACCATACGAAGCAAAAGCTAAGAAATCGGGTTATGGTAATTCAAGAATGCAACATAGAGCTGATGGCAGCCCCAAAGGGTATCCAGGAGAATAACAGCAAACAAGTAGAACAGGACATCAGTAAAAGCAGCGAATTTCTCATTTTGCTTGATTAACATCCTTTAAGATGCAATGGATCAATGGTTTTGTCTCTTAAAATTGATGGGTCGATGGTGATCAATTTGATCTCATCCGGGCCTCGCGAAACATTACTTTACACACACGGACTTCGAAAACTTGTGGCAGCTTTCTGAAAGATGTCTGAATACTGACCAGAAACTAACGGTTCAAGAAATTCTTTGCTCTTTGAACACTGTCATGTTTGAACAATTTACTTGAACGTCTAGCTTCTGCCCCAAACAAAGGTAACTTTAAATTTGACTAGCTGTGTTCGGAAATGATCCAATGCATATTAAATTGCTAGGTTCGCGAACGCGCTGATTGCACGAATAACTTCCACCAAATATCTGGGCCCAATTCACAGCTTCTCCAGTTCGAAATAAGCACGGCCTGCACCTTATCAGCAAGATCCTGATATTCGCTTCCGACGAATTCTGGTTTGTGCAGTAAGGCCGGTCAGGACTTGGGCAGCGCTTACGCTACTGCGAGCTCCATGTTTGTGGCCGATGGTTGAGGTTCATATCTTACGGTTTCAACTCGACGACCTCCTTGAGACAGAAAGTTTTACACTTCCGGGAGCTATTGAACGGGCAAGAATCGGTCACCAACAAAATTTAAAATCTCAAGTCTGAAGATGAATTTCAAGCGAAGCCAAAAATTCGTTTTGGTAAGCAGTAAAACTTGCAAAACTGAGCCAACGTAGCAACCCGACGATTTCGCGATGCTCAACGAAGTTTGTTTGTCTGAATCAACGAAGCCATCTATTGTTTACGTACAATTATGAAAACCATAGGAGTTCATTTATTAAATTTTTTTTAGAGATAACATTCGTATGTGATTTTTTGGCATTATGCCGTGCAACTCATTAAAGAGATCTGCGTTACCGGTTTTAAAGTATCGAGCGCTAATTTTTTTTTTATTAATATGACTTAAGACAAAATGGATTATTGGCCTCGCTCCTACTTACAAATCTTGCGTGGCTGCAAACTTCATTCATTCCTTCACAGCTGTACACTATTTGGAAATCAATATTTGAATAATTATGTAGGTTAGACTGTCATCACTTGGTTTACATGAGTCAACCTGGAATTTTCGCGGAAATTCGGACATATACTTCTTTTCAATTCATTGCAGTATTGTACACTTGGGAAGAGTAATTTCATTCATAGGGGCTGAAAATCCGACACTAATTTGTAACTACTGAAAGGCATTAGTCTCACAAACTGCAACGATTCTTATGTACTTATAATTTACTACCTTTTAGCCGATTGTCCATCATTCTGTACTTAGACATGTGAATTGTACTCATCAACACAAACATCTTTCTCAGTGTTAACATGATTAACCCATAGGTAGCCTCTGACTGGCATCCTGAGTGACCTTCGAATGATGCTATGTGAAACGAGATGACAGTCAGGGAATGAGCACAATGATATTGGAACGTGACCACGTTGCGCATGCGCTATTCTTACGTCATTTTCACTTGCAAATTATGAACTTCACTGTGTTCTTACACTCTTACATCGATTTGCTAATCTTTGGCTAATCACAAACTCAGTTCTTCCACCCATCACCAAATGTTACCTGTCTATCTAAAAAAACGGGGATGCTGAGATCTGCTGAGACAACTATACTAGTAGAACAGGACATCAGTAAAAGCAGCAAATTTCCCATTTTGCTTGATTAACATCTTTTGAGATGCAATGGATTAATGGTTTTGTCTCTTAAAATTGATGGGTCGATAGTGAATGCCCCCCTCAAGTTATCTTTGTACGCAGAGATGACGCGGACTAACTATTTTGTGGAAGTTGATCTCATTTTTTCGTGTTTCTATCCCCAAAGATATATGCGCAGATTACATGCACACAGTCAGACTCCAAAAATACATGAGGATCTCAATTTTATCCGTAGCACAACATCGATATTCTCAAAGTCCTAATTTCTACAACTGACTTCTACAGGGTTTTGGTTTTCCTTTTTCGTCTTCGGCAACTTAGGGAGACTGAAGATTCAGTCACGAAGCTTCTCAAATGATGAAATGAAATGACTTCTTTGTATTCTGACCTGTTATAAATGAAAGTTTTCACCTGGTTCCCGAGTGTGGCAGTACAACTGTCAGATGTGTTGTTCGAAGCTGCATCTTAATTTTGTTTTATAAAGATTAAAAGTTTGTACTTGGGAGTCACCTTTCAGGACAACATCTAAATTCAGGCTCAGACGAGATTTAATAAGAATTTGCGTCGACTGTAAAACCTAGCCCTAACAGACTTCACACCGAGCAAAATTCTCATAGCTGTTGCACAGAAGACTGAATAAATCAGCATTTTCATACGGCAATTTTGACTTTATTTTGAAAACTTCTGATTTCGCTTGGCTGCACTATGCCAGGCAAATTGTCTGAACTTCAAAATCCTTTACTTAATTTAAGTTGTCTTTGCTGAACTCATCACCCTTATTTATTATTTAATTGCTCTCTATGAATGTTGGCAGCAGATGGCCTTCCATGGCAATTATTTGTAATTTTCAGATGTTACTTCAGTTTCAAATCCCCCAAATGATGTTTCTCTTTATATTGCTACGTTCCTTAGGCAAAAGCAAAGAGATTACATTACCACAGACAAATCTTATTGGGTAAGTAATCGTGAGAATTGTTCTTGCGGCATTCCAGCTTCGACGGTACTTGAGGTCAATTCGGACCTTTTTGAATGACAAGACAAATTACACCTGAACAAAGTCACTTACGCACTGCAGTATTCTCCAGTCTACATCAGTAACTGCTAGCTCCGTTGGTGACAAACGATGGGTTGCAAAACCTTGTGCTTCTCTAGAATCCAGACAGTCTACTTTAAACTGCAAACTCCGCTGGTGTTTACAAGTCGATTCATCTTAAAGCAAGAAATATTCGCCAGACAATAGGGAAGCTTTGAAAAACGTTTGGCATTTAATAAGTAGGGTAAGATATAGATCTCGTGCGCCTTGGAGGTGAGGATTTTAAACGTTTGATTTGAAAATGCTTCGTACCTAAATACATTTTATGAGTGTGGTATGAGTAAAGTTATGTTAGCACACGTTACAGCTCATTTACAAAGCCAGAAAACATTCCGTTCAAACCACAACAAATAATCAGTAAAATTTTTTCAATGACTCAAAAGATAAAACTTAGATCATTTTTCTAGTTTTTTTCGAAAAACTAGAGCTCAAGAATACAAAGGAAGTAAATATAGCAGCATCCTTACTTTTGAAATTTGTTCTTCAGAAGTGACTAAGGTATCTCAGAACGTCAGTGTTTATCATTCTTGAGAGTCAATCTGGAAGCCCTAAGAATTAGTGAAAATTTTTAGTTTTATTTGTCATTTTAGCTTAAGACGTTCCCTTTCCTTTATATTAATGTTCACACAATGTGTTTAAATTGTCTCGAATGTTTACTTTTGGTGCAGTGTTTCTCTCTTTAGCAGCAATAATAATCTCACCACCAAATTATTAAAGAATGTTTTATTGCAATTCTATGCAACCCTTAAGTAAAATGCGTAACTCTTGGGAAAAAGACATTATCTTGTTTTTCTAATCCTGTGCTCTGATCACAAAGTGTCTTATACCAGATTTTGAATGGTCCCTAAACGTCTAAAACTGCCACAAAGAATTTCATTCAAAGCAAGGTTAGAAATGTTTCAGGACGTCAGACTGTAACTAGATTTACAATGACTCCTTTGAGACTCTGAAATCGTTTATTAGACCTAACACGTATTCGTTATGGATGAATACGCTAATTTAAAAATAATGGTTTTATCGTATTAACTAATGCTGACTGACGAAACATTGATCTATGGAAGTCTTGAGGACTTAACCAAAAATTGTTTCCCATCAGCACAAATGCCGACAAAACGTCCGTAAATCGTTTACCATAACTACTCCAAAACAAGATGGCTGATGTTAGAGTATGCACTAGACCCAAATAAAACAGAAAACGTAAGTGTTCACGAAATAGTCACTAGTACCACTTTCGCCGGGCACTTTGAGGAATTTTATTAAAATATGTCGTTATTATGACTGGCATAACCCATGTTGTACGCAATAGATCCGCACAATCAAACTGAAGCAACAACGAAAATTTCGTCTTGAAAACTTGTCATCAGGTTTAAGTTACTACTAATTTAACCATTTCTAGCCGCCCTGGTAAGTTTTAAAATGCGAATTGAGCAAAGCAGTATACAGTAAAAGGCAACCATATTAATAAGCGTTGCTAAGCGCTGCGGCGCTCCGCGTTCTAAGCTGGGCGAGGTATCAAGGCCAGGTTTTGGAGGGTATAAATATTCAATTATTGACGGCAGTTTATAGAAAATATCTTGAACATTTTCAACTTAATAAACATAATGGCTATTTGTTTCCAGGACAAGGATTTTTATTCCTGTTAGAGTAATTTAACACCTATAAATACAAAGAAACTGTCTAACTTTAACAGAAGTGATGCAGCTGAGCAATGTTCCTGCCCTTGGTAAGATTCAAACCCAAGCAGGTACGCAACGAACACACGTCGCACCGCGTGCGCATCGCCAGCAGTGCTACTAGGCCACGCCAAACGGTGGTTGCATATTTCACCTAAAGATCAATAATCCCCCCAATTGTGCAAGAACATGGCATCCGTTTAAGCAAACGTTTAGAATTTTTTATTTCCAGAGCAGGAATTCCCAAGGAACTAACTAGAATCTACTAACTAGAATTCCCAAACACCATTGTTGCTCTCTTGCCTTTGATGTGGACATGTTAGATCAAAATTCGCTTATGAAACAGATTCATTGTTATCATGAATATCTGTGATATTTAATACAGTTAAGAATGTTTGGTAGATAAAAATAGATTAAAAATAACAACGTTATGGTTTGCCTCAAGCAGCGGAAGAGTTTCAGCAGTGTTTTTAACGAAACTTACGTTCAGTTAAAAGCTTTTTTGACTATTGTTAGAAAAACTGACCGGGTCAATCTGCCCCAGAAAGTTTTCCATAAGACCAATGACTAGTACAATAAGGTAGCAACCGTTTTCTTACATTCTTTTCTTTAAAATTGCATCCATAAAAACATTCTGTAAACCGCAACTAGCGTGAGATGTCAGGTAACTAATTTTAGATCAAAAATTGTTAAATCCCATTCAAAAGTGCACTAATTTATTGAAATTTTGAAAGCATTTGAGGCAAGAAAACGATTGATAGTTCAATGGTAGGCAACCAATCAGGCTATAGTCTCTGTTACGTTTTATGAGCATTTGTACAGATTGGCTAGAGTCATCCAGAGAAACAAATGGCTAAGTTTAGTGCATTTCCAGATTCATCTTTAGTTGAAACTCAATTTACATACAAGATAAAATATTTCCTCAGGCGCATAGCTGTTAAGCTTCTTTGGTGTGTTCCAGAATGAGCACAAAAACGGCGCCAAATCACGCTGACGCAGTAAGATTTTTTCATCTGAAAGCATACTCCCAGGTAACTGGTAACTGATTTGAGAAAACGCAGCGAAAAATGCGTTTGTCTGACTTCATAAGGATTGCACGGTACCTGCACTAGTGATACTGCTTTCCAATCGCCTTCAAATATGAAGCTGCAAAAGTTAGCTTGGTTCTAGTCGTTGTTATTCGATCAAGCAGAAGATAAAAATGGGTATGGCAGAGCATATGTCGGTAACTGGAATAAACAAGCAGGAGCTGCCGAATGTAACAATATGAGCGGAAGCGCACAAATACCGTTTTCGGTAAACAAACGCAAACAACTGACTTAAAAAGAAAAAATGAAGCCAGAGAAGTGCTCATGGTTTTCTAGTCGGCTGATGCCACCGCAAAATCTTATCATGGAATAATTTGAAAAACTTATTGATAACTTGAAATAGTCATAAAATGAAGGTCGTGGCAAGGAAATATGATTGGAGATTCCGATGTGACACAAAAATACTGTCATTAAACCATTTGGGGTTAACATCAAATGTCATATTACTAAGCACTACGCTATCTTGAGGATATGTGATTGTGAAACGATTAGTGATACCAATATTGACTGCACCAGGTTGACAAAATAACGAAGGCCTCTTTATGAAAAGAAACCAAGTAACTTTGGCTTTGCGGGGTTGCCGCAGTGATTGGCTTATCGGACCAGTGCAGTTGAACACCTGCAAAAAGGTCTTTGTTTCGTTCAAAACTAGCACCTGAGTTTGACTTCAGTGAATTAGGCCTAACAGGAGATTTTACGTTCCAAAACAGAAGAGCTGAATATGGCCGTAGTTAGCAAATCGGGACTAAGCGATGTGAAAAATTCCTTCGGAAATTGCTATGTTGCACCAAGAATCACAGAAAAAAGCCCTTGTTAATCAATCCCTTGTGCCGGGTAGCCCTGGTTGCGACACTCCCTATCAATCGTGGTTCGCGTGAAATCAGAAAGTTGCTCTGAGTTGTCGATAAAATGTTTTGGCCCAGCGGTTTTATATCCGAGGATAAGTAGTAATACGAATCCGCTCCATATCTAACATACTGATAACGGGATAGAATAGTTCCGGTTTCACTTGTTGTCTTCGAAAAATAACGACAGCAAAATGACGGCTACATGGGGTTGTCCGTCATTCTACATGATTTTGAGCCGCGAATTCAGCCGTGCCAACGGAGAAGCGAATATGTTTTTATACCATCCAATAAATGTCTATTCATATCAGTAAGTATATGTACCCTGGTGGTGGCATAAGGAAAGTATCGATGGGTGAAACTACTTGCCTGATGCATAGAACAATAAGCACAGCTTCAAACGTAGAGCAGCTACCGGATAAAAGCTGGCGTCCATACCTGAATACGATAACGAACACAATACTTCGATTAGTCGATGTTATTAGTCACAACAACCCAGTATATGTGTCACAGTGTCGCATCAAAATATTTATCTACTGGTTTTTAACAAAACTACAGTAAGGATGACTGATTTGCTTCTATGTAAAGTTTATCCTTTCCCTGGATAGCTTTCTTGGCAAGAATGTCTGAAGTGTTAGAATCTATAGCAATAAATTGCTTTTGTAATAATGCATCTACATCATGCTTTAATTCAAACTCTCAAACCAAACACATTGCCTGAAATCCGACTTCCTCGCGGTGGGTGGCGATTATAATTGGAATACAGTACAGAAGTTAGAGGATTTGTTTTTGTTGGAAAGAATGGAACAGCCACCTTTAGGTGTCTGTTGGGGATGCCTAGTGTCGTTATGCGTTTCTGGCCACTCGCATTGTGTTTTGCTTCCATGAGAGTTAAGCAAAGAAAGGAAAACCCTACAGATTGACAGATCTCAAAAATCGATCATTGTAGAATTAGTTTGATGTAACATTCCAGAGCACCTACCACCTGAGTAATTAAGAACTTCGATGTTACCCAATATCAATTTGATCTCTAGAAACCTCCATTTGTGTAGCATTAGTAAACGTTAGCTAACGTAGTTTAACACGATGTAAGTCGGCCAGTAGGAACAAGTTTTGGCGATAAAAAAAAAGTAAATATTTCAGAAACCACTGTAACCTCTTCGACCGAAGATAATTACACATGATATAAGATAGTGCGTACTTTGTTTTCGCAAAGTGTGACAGATTCTCTAGCCATCTTCCGACCTAGGAATGACAATTTTTATTTTGCTTAGTTTACACTGCTCATTGTTAATCGAATAGACATCGGGACCGTGGTGTTGAACGTTAAATATTTTAATCTGCACTTGATGACGCAAGTAATGAATTATCACTATAAAGGTGAACAAAATCCAGGTCTCGTGTAGTGTTGTTGATAAGTCGATGGGATGTCTAGCTTGCGTTGGTCACTCAAAATGGCATTTGCAGGAGCTCAAACGACCCTAATTAGTCGGATTAACAGTTTTACCAACATATTCGGCGGCGAATGATTGCCCATAGTATGTTCTTACCAAACCAGATTTTACAAAATGCAACCGTGCTATGACTTCGTGCATGTGCAGTGTCAGATGACTGTCAAAACTGGCACTTGCACTAAAAATACGATGATGACCACGTGATCACCAACTAATCCTATTTATTTTGAAAATTATGTTATTACGCGAGCCGAAGATTTTGGGAAGGGTAAGAAATGGCAGTGGCAAGTACGATGACCAAATCTTCTTTTTGGATATTTTTAGTCGACGAGGTCAGGCCGTGACTTTTGTGATTACTGTCTGTTTGGTAAGTAATTCGATCAGTCGACAGTTTAGTCAACAGACCACTTTGTTAAATACTGATTGACAAACCTCAGAAATATCATGACCGATACCGGTGATTTGATGTGCATCTCAGACTAGCCCCTGGATGTCTCATGTGCTATTTAGGACGTGCTTTTTGTAGCCTGTGGATTGGCGTCATCGATGGGCAAGGGCTGCTATACCCACAGGGGACCTAGAGTTACTACGTTTTTCGTGTACGTAAAAGAGGCGGCCAAATTTGAAACTGTACTTCAGTTAGTGTGGCTTCATTTGTTCGACAGCAATAACGTTTACCGCCACATAACAACGCGGCTTGCGACTATTTTTGCCACCCGGTGTACATATGCGGTGGCAACAGCAAAAGTCGACAGTTTTGTCACAGGATTCTGAAGATGTGGGTAAGGCCAATGGTCAACGAACGCGGGCTGGTGTAAATGCCCGTCCAGTTTGCGGTTTGCATAGACTGCAAATATTTATGGATACACTCAGTCGGCTCTTGAATAACGGGAGCTTGTAGATGAATCACGAAGCACGGGCACTTTCCGGCGCTTTGCCCAGTTTAGAAGATATTGAGGCACGCAAAACATTAATGACTTAGCAATATCACAACAAACGCATCGATAGGTAAGGAAGGCGCGAAAGTGAAAGCGCTTAAATGGATTGAAAAAAAGTGAAAATTTACAGTTACTGTGTCTGGTGAAACGACAAAAAATAAACACTTTAAAATCGAATTTAAAAAATCGATCGTACTAAAAACAATATCCAAAAGCAATCCATCTGCAAAAGATTGACGTCATTAAAAAGTGTTCATGTTGATTTGAAGAGAATTATAGTTAAAGATTTATTTTATTTGGCCACGGATATCCTTCAGTATTTACTGATGACTGAGCAACAAAAATCCGTATTGAAAGCTTGTAGTCATGGGTGGATTGTAAAGTTCGACACAAAAGTATCACCCACGGTAACCAACATCAGATGCAAGATGTTAAGCCAGGTAAAACATCTTAAATACTCAATGATTTCATATGTATGTGAACTTTGGGCCGTATTTTACTTTGGCACTTTGCCTAGTTCCCCTAACAGCGTGTTTGATAGTTCTAATTCAAAAGAAATAGGTGTTTGTCTCCGTTGAGACGTTCAATGACTAGTTTATTTGAATATCCACGAAAAGCACTATTCCACCACAACTACCATATTCGGTTCGTGTGTATTTGTTTATACTCCATGTGTACACCGTCCAACCGTGCTGGTGTACACCTCTGTTTGGTTGATTACATCAGTTCGATGAAAGTAATGGCGAACGTATACTGCAAATGTGTACCGCAATTCAATCGATGAAATTTCAATCAAAAGCTATGGATCGCTACGTTTGAGTTCGGATCGGGTCCACTTACAACCCCAGCTGAAATAATATTGTCAGTTGAAGCTATCAACAGTTTTACGAATAATAAGATGCTTGTGGTATCTTCGCCAAGTTTATTTATCGCAATCTGACAATGCTGAAGAGTATCAAAGAATGCAAATGCTTTTGTTGGCTCTTAATTGCTTTTTTATTATTTGTGATTTTTTCAGCCTGTTGTTCATCTTACTGCACGTGTCATACTTACTTCATAAATCTGTAATAGAGCTGGAATTCGGCAATTTAATTGACCGAATTTTTCAGCCTAGGAGGCTGTCCAGTACATCACTCGCGACGTTTTGCAACCGGTGTATAGCGTTCTGCTGATGGTGGAATGCACGTGGGCCAAGTTCCACCGGTCAGTTACCATTCTCCGGCTCCGCTGAACCCCATTCATGAAATTCGCACGTCTCGAGATTCCCCGGGGTCCGATCGTAGCTTGGCCACATCGCGTGTCTATGAGCGCACGCGGATCTATACACTTGCCGGTAAGACAATAGGTTCATTTTGTATTTATTCACGGGATCTAAAATTGAAAGCTAGTTAAATACACATTTTATTCATTTACTTATTTTTCAGCTAGAAAGTACAAAAATTGTTCTAAAAACTAATGAGTACCTTACAAAAAGGACCATAAATTGTCAAGCATGTAATATCGAAACTGTTTTTGTGGGCACCAAGTAGGCGAAAAAAATGTGAGAAAAATCGTGAAATTGTACACCAATTTTTGTGAAACTGATTTGTTTGTGAAAAATCTTCGACTTCGGACGAAATCGAAAGCGATTATGGCGTGATTCCACTCGTGTGTATAGCATTCTGAATGGCCCAGTAGTTCGGCTAGTGAAGCACACGCGGTACGAAATGCACAGGTCGAGTACTTGGGTTGATCTTAAATCCCAACAAAATGAGAGACTTCTCAAATATGAATCAGTTCTACCTTTCCAAAACTTAAACCTGTAACGTTAGCTCTTCTACATTTCTTATCAATACTTAAAGCACCAGTTGTCAATCGTGGTTCATCGGTTCACTTGATACTACCCGGTTATCTATACCAAAGTAGAGGGTTGACCTAGTGACCATAAGCCGAGTCACTGGCTTGAAATGATAATGAACTTCGACGAGGCAGGGTGCTTTAAGTGTCTCATAGCCCATTGGGAATCGACAGTTGATTGCTCAGTTCGTAGGTTTTTGGCAGAGACCAGACGTCCAGTTTGACCAAGACATCCTTCTGCCGCAGATGCTAGTGAACATAGAGGGATATGCTACATGCATCGGCTGTGGTTTATTTGGAATCAGGGTTTAGTCAACTCTCTAATTTACAGTTTACTAAGGACCAGCCAATCAACCTGGGATTGAGACATTCATCTTCCCTCTCGCCGTTTTGCGGTGTTACATTGGCGACAAGAAGACATCAAGCAGAACTTTCTCAGCAGGAGTTACTCGAGGCGGAAAACCATTTGGTCAAATTTTGAGATGTATTTAAAGGAATTGACAGCTTTGGATTCTGAGGCAGCGATCCCCGAAAATATTCCTATATTCAAAGACACTAAGGAATGGAATATGCTAAAAATGCACTCACGATTCCCAAACTGCCCATTCTAAATACATATTGGCAAATATTTAGGTTTGTTCAAAGATTTAAGTAGAAATCTTAGTAAAAACGGCCGTTAAGCTGTTCATTGGAGAATTTGTTAAAGTGGCATGAGAAATAGGAGATCAGGCCGTACTCGTCCACAAAGTGTGTCATTTGGACAAAATTTTCACGTGTATCGTTTGCCACGCGCCACGTGAATTGCAAAATAATCGGATAAAATATCCGGCGCAACATTTGTACACATTTCTCACAATCTCTAATTCTCTTGTCGGCAAGACTAACTGCTTTATGCTCTTCCTCTGGGTGGAAGAAGAGGTGAGGTCGGTATTTAGCTATCGCGTGACCAGATACATGTTTTAAAGAATGCAAGATGAAACAAAGCACGTAACTAATCCGAACTACTGGAAAATGCCGATCTAATTACGTCCAAGTATTGCGTATAATGGGTTTGAGCAAGTGTTGGGTTATGGAAAATCCTTGCTAGCTAAGGGACAGTGTAACAAAGGTATGCCCGAAAACTTTCACAATGGTGCATACTATACGAACTTGTAGGGAAGGTAGGTGCGCACATTACAAAATGCTTATTTATAACATGAACGGTGTTTATGATTATACATCAACTTTTGCATACGCAAGTATACTGAACAAAAACTTGTATAAGAAAAAAACTCGCCTGAGGACCGCGGTGGGGTAAGGGAGACGTATGAATAGAGGAAATAAGGCATCATTGGAATTTTACGAATCCTTTTTCACTCTTGAAGCAAAACGTTGGCTGCTTCCTATTGCTTTTTCACTGTCTCTGATTGTCCCAGGCAATAGGTGATTCATTTCTGGATAGTGAAATCGAGGATTCAGAACACCTTGCCAAGTCTGTGAATGGAGAACGTTGTATTCTAGATCACAGAGTTAGTTGCGTTGTTGGAAATTTGCTGAAGGTTATTTCATATTTTGTTAAACTAGATCAGGCGTGAAACGCTATTTAGGCTTCAAGTACATTCAGTGACCTTTTGTGATACAAAGCAATTTACTTCAAGAAGCATCGAAGATCCACGAACTCCATGTCCGCGTGTTGTCATCCTGTGACTATCCACAAGGAGCGCGCTGAACAAACAATAACCCACCATGATCCCCAGTATTGCCAACCTTGTTAAGCTTCAAATCGATCTAGTTGTCCAAACTATGAAAAGGGGGATACTTTAACAACCCGCTGTTTTTTCACATAAACTTTCGGATGAGGACTATTTCTATCATACTGGAACCCTTCGTTTTGACATTCCTAGGGCGGCCACGTACTGAACTAAACAGTTCCATCAGAAATCGAATTCACGTCTACAATTCGGATTTTATTTTTGCTCTACTTTTAGTCGAAAGAGAAACTGTACAAAAGAAAACTTTCACCAAATGGGCCAATACTTACTTGAGGCGTTTTGGAATAGAAGTTGGCGACCTATTTGTCGATTTGCGCGATGGACGAATATTGTTGAAACTTTTGGAAATTCTTTCCGGAGAGCCAATGGTAAGTTTGTAATCCCGATTGTTTTTCATCCTGATTACGATTTCAGCCTCCACCAACCCTGGGCAGAATGCGAATACATTGTTTGGAGAATGTGGACAAATCCTTATATTTTCTCAGCAGCCTGAATGTGCATTTGGAGAATGTCGGTGCACATGACATTGTGGACGGGAACGCGAGAATCACACTGGGCCTGTTGTGGACGATCATTCTACGCTTTCAAATTCAAGATATTGCTATATCTACAACTACTGTAGATGGTCTCGGGGCCAGAAGCCGACTAAAACGGTATTCTAAAGATGCATTGCTGTTGTGGTGTCAAATGAAAACGGCGGGCTATCCAAACGTGGATGTGCAAAATTTTACAACCAGTTGGCGAGATGGGCTCGCTTTCAACGCGCTGATTCACAAACATCGTCCAGATTTGATCCGATTCAACGAACTGTCACCGCATACACCATTGCAAAATTTGGAGTCTGCATTTCTGGTGGCTGAGAAGAAGTTGGGCATTACTCGACTGTTTGATCCGGAAGATATTTACGTGGAACAACCGGATGAGAAATCGATCATCACGTATGTGGTCACGTATTATCACTATTTCTCCAAAGTAAAGGCGGACACGGTACACGCCAGGCGGGTGACCAATTTCCTAAACTACTTACAAGATGTGCACGATCAAGCTTGTTTGTACGAGAAAGACACAAGCGAGTTATTGGCTTGGATTCGACGGAAAATTGCCTGGTTGGACAGTCGTGATTTTCCGCCACGTGTAGGACAATTGCAGCAGTTGTTAATCGAATTCAATGATTATCGACTGAAAGAAAAACCGGACAAACTTATTGAGAAAGGTAACATAGAAATAAGCTTGTTCACGCTCCAAACCAAAATGCGTGCGGTCAACATGCGTGTGTACAAACCGGTCAACGGACTGCATGTGGCTCAAGTGAATAACGCATGGCAACGGCTAGAAAAATCCGAGCATGCTCGAGAGTTGGCTTTACGTGACGAGCTCGTACTGCAACGTCGTTTGGAACATTTGTACAATCGATTTCAGCGCAAAGCCAAGCTAAGAGAGGTATGGATTTTGGATAATCAGAAACTGTTACAACAACCGGACTACGCGGATGATTTGCTGACAGTAGAGGCGGCACTGAAAAAACATGAAGCTCTGGAGACGGATGTTTGCGCGTATGCTGATCGAATTCAGACCGTTAGCCAAATCGCAGAAGAGTTAGATCGAAGCAATTTTTGTGATATCAAAGAAGTTCTAACCACTCGGGATCATATCGAAAAACTGTGGACCAGGCTGTTAAGTTTGATGCGGGAACGATTCGCTCGTCTAGATGCCAAACATCGCCATTTTAAACAGTTCTCAGAATTGGATCACTTAAGTACCATCATTGCTTCGCTTCAAAAACAGTTGGAAACGGATGATTGTGGTTCTCATCTGTCGGCGGTTGAAGATCTGCTACAACGTCATGAATTGCTGGAGACAGATATACGATCTATTCACCGAAGTATGTCGCAGTCTCTGCGTTTGTTAGAAGGGGACACTTATACCATAGGGTCGGCAACAGAACTGAGTAGTAGCCGTGAGAAAGCGGTCCGAGAAGCCTACTCGCGACTGGTAGCCACCGCGGAATCACGACGCTATGCGTTGGAACTTTCTAGAACGCGATGGGAAGTGTTTGCAGAACTTGACGAACAGAACTATTATATACAGGAGCGTTTAAACTACATGTGTGCTGTGCGTGAGATCCCAAATAACGGGTTTGTCGACGGCCTTTTTCGACGACATCGTGCCACAGAGATCGAACTCGAAAACAGGCGCATTGCATTGAACTTAACATTTGAAAAGGCCTCATTTTTGGCTGAGCAAAAGTTTACAGATCTTCAACCCGTTATTGATCGAGTTATGGAAGTGAAGGAAGCATGGGAGCAACTGATTGAAGAGACGGTAGCGCGCAAAAAGGCACTCATGCTTGTGCGTGATTATCGCTACTTTTTGGTTAGTTGTGATGATGCTGACTCGTGGATTCGGGAGAAACTGGAACTCAGTGCGTGTATTTTGCAGCGCGGTGTGCAGAATGACAGTTTGAGTTTGATCGAAAGTTTGATCAAACGACATCAAGAAACGATTGAAGCTGTGGACAGTTTTGCTTCCGTTGTTGACCAGCTTAAATCGAACAGTGAAGAGTTACTTGATCAAGCTGACGATCAGTTGTTCGCGGCTACGGACTCACGAACCAGTCAGATAGTAGCAGGCTTCAAAAATCGTGATGAGATACGCAAAAGTGTAGACGAGAATTTGGAGCGGATCATCAAATTGTACAAACAACTGACAGAAGAAATTTGTCACACACAAACAGGTCTGTTGGATGTGCTCTCGCTGCATCAACTGTTTCGCATGGCCAGTACCACATACAACTGGATTGCCGAGAAACGTAACTATCTTCACGCTTACGTGATTGACGAATTGCAAGATGTACACGAACTGGCTCGGCAAGCCGATCAACCAAAATATTGTAGTCTGATGCAAGAAAAAATGGAGGCTGTCAAACGGCGTTTTGTAACGCTAGAAATGCAAATGGGCAAAACCGCAGAACAAGTGAGTCGGTTTGAATGATCTTGTCCTAGTTCGACGCATTGTGTATTGTTGCTACCATTACGGTGGCTGTTTATTTTCAGTTTATTCTAAAAGGAGGTCTAAATGTAATTACTCAGCAACACAAGACGTGGATTAATGTAGAACGAAATAAAGTGATCAAGTCTTCAAGTTGGTTCCTTAAATGTGAGCTAATGAGAGCAACGGAATTCTTAAATTTCTGGAAATTTGGCGTTGACCTGATTATGGATAAGTTCTCGAAATTGTCACCGATAGTGAGCTACAAGATTAGGGAATGACAGTGCAATAAGTATCAGTGATTTCAATGCTCTAGTAATCCCGGAGTCGTTGATTTTATTTTACTGCTCCGGAAGATCGTTGCGTACCGTTTTTTGTCTAAATTTTGTTCTTCGTAAATCATTATTATGTTCATGCTTCAGTAGTTGACAATATTTCAACGACAATAGTTTAGAACAGGTTTATAGTATTTCTGGGAAGGTTCGCGGACCATTGAAAGGGTGCCGAACAGGACAACAGTCCCGTGCAAGTCTAGAACGATAATTAGCAAGGGGAAATGGTTTCGTTTTCTCATTCCATTAGACGCATACAAATAGCGAGCGGTAGTTGTGGGGAGAGTGGGGTGTTACGGAGTCGCGAGAACCGGCGTACGTAAGCAAAACTTTCAGAGAGAACAAATTGTCCCTCCACGACACGCACACACGATTATATGGTGGAATGCGCAGACCCCAGTTGGTGTCCCTAAGTGAGCCGCTAGTTATATCAATTGATCATCTGGTTCCCTAAAACCCGGCCTAAAGTGAGGGTGTGGCACGTGACCAGCTGATATTGTGGTGTGGAACGAAAATCAAAGGTTGATCAATTTTTTTAGACCCGACTTCCTCATATTGGCACCTTTTCAGAACAGGGAGAGAAAAGTGTGAAATCTGTGACCACCGTATTTACTGCTAGAAAAAGGCAAATAATTCGAAATTAGGTGAGACAAAATAAATGAACACTAAATCAACCAACGGACTTTCATTTCCAATCAAATGTGGTCAATCCTACGTTAGCTCGTGACACTATTAAAGTCTATTCCAAGGTTTAAAAGCTTCATGCTGTTTTAAGACGCTTTGATTTAAAGTCGAATAAACATAGGTTTCTGAACAAACCATTGTAAACGGACACGACACGTGTCAAGTGTGCGACCCAGTAATTAGGCTTAATAATACAATAACAATTTTGCCAGTAGGTTTAATTGTGGTGAGGAAGTAGTCGTTTAATCCAACTCACTTCATGGGAGTTAAGCAATAGCCGGACGTTATAGAATGGCTGAGAAACCCATAGAAAGGCTAATGTGGTCGCACACGGTTCAGTACAGTCAACCGGTCGTGACTTGACGGAAGAGACAATATGATAAGTAGAAACCAGATAAGGTTTTCCCGGTGCGAAATGAAAAAAGTATGGCAGGAATTTGTGCAGGTGAGCAGCAAATAAACTACTGTCAATAATTATACAAAAATGATTCGGTCATTTCGAAAGACATCTGAAACACCAGTTTTTTGTTTTAATCCATGGTGTCAATGCAGTTAAGAAGTACATTTTGGAACTAAAAACCTCTCTAGGTCTGGAAACATTGTCAAGAAACATTTGACACCCTCTTGAAAGGCAGGGCAATAGTTTTCAATAATGAGAAAGGCATTATTCCAACAGAACTAAAGGTTTCGTGTGCAACTATCACAAACTGTGCAGGAAAATGATGCACCTTAGTTTCAGGACATTTTGTGCTGACTGGCTTATGATACAGATTCCATTATCACTTTAAGGTAAAACAGAGTTGAGCAGTCTGATTAATGGTAAACAAAACAGTTTTGTACAGCGACAGTTTAAATCTGTCTCAAAAATAGGCAGTTAAGTCGTTTCCAAAACACCTTATTCTTGTACACAACACCAATTTGACAAGACCATGGTTGTTTTTACTGAACTATGAAGTCGCTGGATTGACCTGCGCACAGACTAGATTAAGAGCCCATGGAGATCGTCTACTCAGAACTCTTAGGGTGTCATCTGAAAGCGAGCTTCGTTTCATAGGGACTTAGGACAGAACGAAATGTACCGCCAGTTTTCGACTGCCATACTGGGTTCTGCACACGTCAGTTGCAAACGGGGTCATCGGTGAATTATGCGCTCGGTGGTGTCACGTGAAGCATCTAGACCAAACTTGAAACACCTTTGCGAAACCCACTTAGTCCTCAGTCAATTATAGTCCACCAATTTCGTGGTCTTCAGTTGATTTCAAAATTTAATAAAAATGTACAGATATTATTATTGTAGTTGCATAGCTATCGAAAACTGTCTTGCGATGCATCGGAAATCAATTGGAACTAAGTAACTACTTCACTAGTTTCCAGTTCTATCGTACTAACCCAGAAAAGCAACAAGAACAAGCAGTTCTTGTTTTTATTAGTATGTTTTGTATACAGATGGATGGAGGAAATGCCGTGGAAGTACACGACCAGTTTCGCGGTATTTACTGTTCGTCATGTGTCCGGTATTCTTTTATCTAGTCATCCCCATACATGTACACTCCTTTACTGGTGTATCACTAGAATCTCCTTCGATCCTTTAGGAGCGTGTGTGGAGGAGAATTTCAACGAATCACCTTTTGATTCATAAGTGGAATTACCACCGGTTCACATTCTTAAGGATTCATATGTGAATCTAGTGATAAAACCGGCGATGCGAAGTGACCAACCTACTGGATAAAACTGCATCCATGAACGTGGCTCAAAGTGCTCTGCGGCACATACGTGTGGAAGGTTTTAGAGAACATAAATAAACGACATTGAAAACTTCTGGATACGGGGAACACAGGAGAGTCTTCCGTGTGGCAATTGGATTTACTTTACACAGGTCATAGGTGAGGATAGTCACCTTTGAAGAATCGAGTAGAATTTTTCAGTTGATACAATTTGAGACACGTACAACTGCAAACATTTTTGGACTTTGTTTAACTTCGGGCTAGCTTAACTGTTAGACAAATTACAGATGAAAAACAGCCTATCTACTGTCCGTAGACTAAAAGGACACAAATATGTTACTAAAATACAAAGAGGTTGGATCAGATGAACTTTGCTTGCTTCCTCTCATACATACTCGTACTTTTGCAAGATTGACTCACAAGATAGGAAGGATGGGGTGGGAATTCTCGTGTGTTTCCTGCCTTCTTCATCCGGAGTTGTTCATTAAAATGTTTTGAACTACCGAGTATGGGAATTCGGTTTACCGTTGGGAACTTCATAAATCAAAATAAAACAGTCAAGCACATACGCACTTTGGTTGACTCGTTTCAGGAGAGAAGAAATAATTGTTAATGAGGATTTTGGTTTGCAATCATCTCCCGAATATGTGTGCGTATGAATTTTCACTTATACCTTAAATAATTGACTGAGTCGTGGCGATTGTCAGACGTGTGACTAAAGCTTGCCAATCTCATTAGATTCCAGTTCTCAAAACAGCTGAGTATAAGCTGCCCCTGGGTCCAGGAAACGAGGTTTTCGTGACAACAACGGTCTCCTAAACAATCTTTGATCTTATTAACGAGGTTACACTCAAATGGCGATAAAAATTCTCATTCTCACTCAAGCAGGCGTAACGAACCCCGTGACATGCATCTTGCACTTTCGATTTCACTCGGTCGGTGTGACCTACGAGTATGACTTACGTGACTAGTTTCTTCCATGGAACGAATTTAACTCAAACGTCAAGATCTCGCTAACCATACAATCAGGAA
Organism: Fasciolopsis buskii; assembly: GCA_008360955.1. Taxonomy (NCBI): domain Eukaryota; kingdom Metazoa; phylum Platyhelminthes; class Trematoda; order Plagiorchiida; family Fasciolidae; genus Fasciolopsis; species Fasciolopsis buskii. The sequence goes on from LUCM01008604.1 coordinate 25,237, forward strand.
CCAAACCAAAGAACTAATGCCTTTGATAAAGAGGCTGATCGATGCCCTAACCGACTCCTTAGGAACGTGTAGCTTTTAGTGATTTCCTTGAACAAGGTAATGCCTCACAAAAGACGTTTCGATACTAATCAAATACGTTGAGAATACAGATCACCAAACTAATCCCAAAAACGAGTCGATATCAAGACACTGACTTTTGCACAACTACTTAGCGATAGATTTCCATGATGAATGACTTAAATTTTGAATTCTGGGCACAAAAAAGGCTTTACAGTCGATGTTCGAAGAAATTGCATCTTATGCCGTTGTTTGTCAGCACTGGAAGCGAATTTGGATTTTCGGAGCCTAAACTTCCTTGGAAGATTTTCTTAGGCTAGGGAAGCTAACCTTCAACAAGAGGACTCAAGGTCCGAAAATATGACTTTTGGTTGTTATTAGTATGGCTTGCATGCGTATAGAGGGAAAAGATTATCCGGAAGCGTATGACCGATTCCCGTGCCCATGGTCGCTCGTCAAATATGCGTACCTGGTACTCTCCCGTTCAATCAGCCCCATATCTGTATGATTCTGTGGTAAGTCCTCACTAGGATCTCAGTGAGACCATTCGTAGCATGTATAGCTGAGCCTATTCAAGAATCACAAGGATTGTTGGCATCAATTCACTTTTCTCTATATACATGTGCATGAAGCACACGTCTGTTTGAAAGCCGTATGCCATCGGAACCATAGCAAAGGTGAAGAGCTATGAAAGGGAAAGAGAAACTTTATGAAGATTTTATTATACATGTAATACCTATTCTATTCTCCACTTTTTATCGGTTATCCGTCGTGATCTATGTTTCGTGTATGGGTTAAGAACCAGCCGGTTTTTTAACCAAAGGATAGGATCTATCTAGGTGAGCCCAACCCGATCATGTAGCCAATTGGTCTAGCGTACAAGACAGTAAGACAAATATAGATAAGAATTATGCAGTGACCACAAAGTCAACCATGGTGACAGTCTCGTTCCATGGATTCCTTAAAGATTGTCGGATCTTTTCCAGGTTTCTTGCATTAATCGTCTTGCAACCGGACTGTTGGAAGGACCGCAGACCGATCGTAATTCGCTATTGAACGATGAGTCTACTGTCGAACGGGTGGTTGGAATGCAAGATCATTTGAATTTGGCCTGGAATCGTCTTGCGGACTGTATGGAGGCGGTCAAAGAGCGTATTTTGGATGATTCAACTCTCATTGATTTGCACAACGAGTGCAAATACGCATCGGACTGGATCGCTGACAAGGAAGACACAATAGGCACGATTGACAGTCTCACAGTCTTTCCAGACTCGCCTGCGGCTGTTCAGGGTCAAACACAACTTCGCATACTACAAGGCGATCTGATGGCCATCGAAGCTTGTATTGACGATATTGGGTCACGTGTAGACAACCTGGTTAGTAAAAGTAGGACTCAAGAAGAATCGGATAGGAAACCTCTCCCCGGTTTACCGGATCAATTGCCACGAGAGTTTCTTCTACGTCGCCACATGGATTTGGTCAAACGATGGTCTGAGTTGCAGAATGCGGTGAAAAAACGTGTGGCACATTTTCTCACACTCGACGGGGCTGACCCAGCGACCATGGACAAACTTGACACATTTCAAGCTTGGTTAAACGAGATCAAAATGGAACTGCTCTCGGGCGAATGTCCGCAGGATTTGCAGGTGAGAACCAAGAGGTTTTATATGTGATTTGAACCAATTTGATCTACCCCCAATCCATTCTTTTATGAAGTTATTCTTTTGGAACCTGGTGAAGATTAGTGATTAAATTTGTGAATTACAAGATTGATTTAATGTCCGAGGAATTTGTTTAGCGGTTGAGGTTCCAATTCAATTGTGTAAATATTCATCATGCAGTGTGAATCGTCAATTCATCAGCGGGAAAAATGGGACGTTTCTGTCTAGCTGTTTTACTCGTCTTGTCAAGAGCAAGACGCAACAAGTCTCCAATCTTCCTTTTGTTCAATCGGGTCTTCTGGCTCGGATTGAACTAATGTCAAAATGAAGTAGCTGTTCGACCGGCGGCGGCCAAGCGGCTAAGGTGGTGACGTGGAAAATGAAGGTCGCGGGTTCGAATCTTCGCACCGCCGGTCAACTTCCACACTTGGCAGCCCTCTGTTGGCCGCGGCTCCACTCCCGAGAAATGATATAAATTGTTATTTCATTAATAAAGGAAGTAAAAAGATAGTGAGTTGAACCTTGATGTGACACGTCGAACCATCTAAAGTAATGTTCTGCACTTTTAAAGCCCCATAATTGACGTTTGTTTGGATGCTTTCGTAAATTGGAACTGGTGTTGCAAAAGTTTAAATTTATTGTTTTAAGGAGGTGTGCGTGTGATATAAACTACACTCGCGACCCATCAAAATCAAACGTGGGACTATGAATATCGAGGAACTGTTTTCCTTTACACCATCACACGTGATCATTCTAAGCCCGCGCACCGCGACGTTCCACTGAGCAGCAGTCTCACTCAAAATTAATTTTGTTTGGATGGAAGCACTGACTTGGTGTCTCCCAAGTATGTTAGGTCATTCTAACTCGATTTGTAATATCTTAAAACTTGTACAGCCCTAAGATATTTCTTTAGTGAAATGCCATATGAATGACTGGTGATAATGATGGGGTTTCAAACCCCATATCCGCCAGTCGCCTTGAGAGTAGATGACAATTGCCTGTCACCGCCTGGCTTGTTATCACAACTGACCTCCTGGGATCTCTTACTCTCGGATCAATCCAAGTTTCAGAGTCATGGTTGACGATTTTCCTTCCAAGCGTAGTTAGCCCCAGTGGCTATAGGACATGCCCTGTCCACTATGCTCATGTCTCAAGTGCCCCATAAAATAGTAGAAGACCTTTCCCTTATACCCTACACTAGGTTAGCTATAATCCTGGGACTTAGAGTTACATTGACGGTAACGAATCAGAGGACAGCACAATGTCGTTCTCCAGCAGGATTACTGGCAGATCTTTGGTCTGAATCTTTGACGTTTGAAGTGGTGCACACTTTACCCACCTGATCACCGCCCGGTTGAATAGAGATTGATAATCTCCAGACAAATGCTAATTTAGCAAACTTTGGGTTCAGCCTTGGCAAATGTGTTCTCAGGTATGCTCGAACAAAACGACCTTGATAATTTTGTCGAATAATTCCTTTATAGACATTACGTTGACAACATCTCAATTTTGTCTACCAAACAATATTTAACCCTTTTCATCAATACTCTGAATTCCATCCATCCCAACCTTTTTGTTTTCGATGAGGAAGAAACAGACAACCGCTTACCTTTTTAGATATTTTGCTAACCAGACATTCCGATGGAACAATGCAATCTACCGTAAAGCCATTCGGGGTGGATGTTAGTTACATTTCTTCAGTTAGACACCAGTTGAATGTAAGTGGTGATTCGTTCGAACTCACTCCCACAGGGTGCAAAAATTCAGTAAACAATGCTCAATTGCAAAAAGAAGAGTTCATAAGGCGGATGCTGTTAGCCCACGGTTACCTAGAAAATGTCATCGAACAGCATAGGTGGCAGAGGAAGTCATACGAAAAAACGGTCACTGTAGAAAAAAATCCGTTTTTATTGCCTTACCATTTAAGGGCGACCGTTTGTTTAACCAAATCAGTAAAAATCCGTAATCGGTTATCAGACACACGTAACCAGTAGCACAGTTGCGTCTACTACGAGCAACCAAAAGGTTAAGCTTCCGGACTCAATCAAGCTGTCTTGCTAATTCTAATGTCTCATACATTGTCTATCAACTCACTTGCAATTGTGCTGACGCATACATAGACAAGAAGGGTCGCTGCTTGACCCAAAGAATGTCAGAACACGTGCCGAAATAGTTGTCAATATCGATGACGCAATCTTCTGTGACCTCGTATACTGATGCGAAGTCTCTGACTTCTTCGATCGCGAAGCACTTTGCAGTATCAGCCAAAATGTTGGCATAGCCCAATCTTTCGAAGTATTAGTGCGCAATACATGCCTCGAACTAATGGCATTCAGTGAGGCTAATGCTTATCACCATGCATCAGTCAGCACTTTGCGCACAGAAACCGGTTGACCCTGAGTATTCGTCTACCTTGGCATTAACCCGCATGACATTCTCCCGCCTGTCACTCCACTTTATCGGTAACTGTTAATATGGAATTTCCCATCTTGTTCAAACCTCTGTGTGCCTGACAATCTACTGTTTGCAAATATGTAAAGTTTTGCGTTCACGATCGAAAAGATTAAACGAAATACTTGTATCTCGGGACATATGTCTCCTTCCTCCTTTGACAACTTTGCAGTGTTGATTACTTTACAGGATACCCGTCACCATGGTGTTAATGCTGGGGCAAAGGTAAGAAAGAAATTGGAGTTCAACATAATCTTTAGCAAAAGTGTATTATCGTCACTGCAAAGAAAAAACAGAAAGCTCTCGTTTCCTTCTTTTTTTCGTTCTATGTAAAACTCGCTTCTTCTCAGCCTCAGTAAGGCATCTCAGGAATAAATAGGTCTGAATCCAATCGAGATACTGGGAAACTGGATGTTTGCCGCGGAATTGTGACATGTTCCAATGCCAATTACTTTTGTTTACAGGAAACTGAAAGGCGATTGCTGGCACAGGAACGTCACATGCAAGAAGTGGAGACCTATGAGCCACAAATCGACAGCCTAATATCCGCGGTACACGCAATCGGCAGGAGTATGGACGAAGCCAATCGAGTAGCACTTACGCAAAGGATCAATGATATTGATGAAGACTGGAAGGCAGTGAAAGAGGCTGTGATTGAAAGGGGAGCATTACTACGTCAGCGATATGCACTTCAGGTAAAAAACCTATCGTAAGCTACCTATGACCACTGCTGCATTAGGGATATTGTAGAGTTTTTCATATAAAGAGATTCTGAAACGGATTCATAATATGATTAGGATGAAACGCCAAAGCCAGAGGTGGAAGTAGCGTCGGTGTATCCAGTCAAATTAGAGATATCTTAGGAAAAACCAACGACAGAAAGAGAGTTCGTTGTCTGTTTATTTGCTCTATCAGGATACCTGTCCAAATAATCCAACATTTGTGTACTTGACCTGGATTTTGCAGGGTCATTTTTTAAAACGGCCCTATATGATTGGTTTGAGTCGAGATCAGACCTCTTTCTGACAAAAGTAGAGTTAGATGAAATAGATCAAATTTGTTACTTGAAAATTCCGTCACATAAATTGGTCGTTTGTCGAATAAAGCACACAATGCCCGATTGACTTCCCCAATTTGGAGGGATTTGTGATGTCCCAATGTTTCATTTTAACAGCGCATAATACGATCGGTAGTATAAGGGGCAAACGCGATGGTCACAAGACCTTGTTAAAGGGAAGGTTGCTGGGCGAGGGTATTTTGTTGACTTTCTTCGTAAAGAGAAAAGAATTGTAAGCAAAAGAAAACGTGAAACCCCGTGGATTTGTTTCACGGTTTAATGGTCTGGGGGGGGGAAATGAAGGTTGTTAAAAAAAGTGAAAGATTTCGAATTCCCAACCTCCCGTGGACTGTTGGATGAAGGGGAAAAAAGTTACACAAAGAGTGAGTATTGAGGAAAGCTTAGGAGAATATAAACCAAAATAGAATCGGTAGAAAACGAACAACGGAGATTGGCGATGCGTTACCGCTTGTAGATTCGAAATCTTGGAAGTATCATTGACCAGTCATAAAACTCAGTCAGAAAAAGAAAAAAACTAGAATACAAAGTCTCACCTGATTCCTGATTGCATTAGTCAAGCCCGAGGCGGATTCAAGCTTTGCAAGGCAGAAAATTATCTGGGACAAAGAAAATTATGGTGAGGAATAGAAAACCGATTAGTGGTTTGGCACGAGAAGCATCTTGATGTTTTTTTGATGCCCAGATTAGGAAAGAGCTAACAGATGATTAAGGAAAAGAAACAGAGCCTACCGAACGCAGCTCCATTGCTCGAAGGGTAAATGTGTGGGAGCATGAGCTATGGTTTAAAATGATTAAAACATAAGTGATTTCAGAGGTTTGCAACCTGACCGCAAGGAGGATGTGCGTTTCAGGTCGGAATCTAAAAGCTTTTCAAATGCATCACGGTCAAGGTCAATGGTAGCTTTGTTTTGGGGCAGAGAATCATGAGAAAAGGGAAAAACTGAGGGCATTGTCATGAAAAAATGACTTAATTGTGTTGGAACTAATGGATTGAGGAATAGGGTGGGTATGAAGTCTATACAATACAGTACAAAACATCTTTGGGCACGCTGACATCTACAATGAGTGGTTAGGATAAGAACCCACCAACCGAAACGGAAGTGATTCGTTTACTGAGGAAACTTGGTGTTCATAGTACGAGAGCCGGGAGCATCCGGACTTGGACAATTTTACCGGAAGGCCTCCGTGCCACACTCGATCAAAAGCTTTAGAACTACCGAGGAAAACTAGGTTTGTTGCTACGCGGCTGTCGAATCCTGGTGGAGTTATGAGACGAGAGACAGCCATTCGCCCGTGAAACGAAGCCAGGATTCCTGTTGACACTTGCTTAGAATTTTTCGCTTTTGAGGGACGTATGTAGTGGTTTGGGTACGGTGGTTTCGAATAATTTCGAGAACAAAACGGATCGATGGTAATTTGGGCTCAACAAATTGTCGGATTTGGAAGTATCAAACTAATCATGGCTTGTTTACAATGCATTTCGAAGGTAGAAAATCAGATGTAAAAGAGAAATAAAAGTGAGATACATATTTTAAGGTTGCTAGATGATCGACCGTCTGGACCGGACAGTTTGCATACATTCAGAGAAGCCAGTGCTCGGTGGATCTTTCTAGTTCTAATAATAATAAGTGGAAAATGCGAGACGGTTGGAAAATGAGGTGCCAGACGATCGACTTGTTTGGACAACTTAGGATTATGAAGCATTGAAAAGCACAAATCTTAACTTTCCCACGTGATTTATAAACGTGATCACTAGAGGAATTACACATAGTAGGGAGATAAAAACAACAAAAGATGCTAGAGACGGATTTGGGAATGGACACAACTTTTCCGCTATCAGCAGCAGACTAAGCCCAGCGTTTGGATTTCCAGGAGACGGAGCGTTGTGTGTAGGTCCGTGTATTATTGATTAGGTTCCTTTCCCTTATGTTACATCAGTCGCTGACCAAAATCGGAAGCGATCTAGTGAAACCAGTAGCGAAAGGATGAATCATTCAAACATACAACACAGTCGCGTGCATCCTTGAACCGTAAAAGGGGTTTGAATTTGTTTGCTTTGAAAGAATGCTCTTTCATACACCTCCCAGAGTAATAACCTTTCGCTTAGAAGATACTCAAAAGCAATCCGCGTTTGAGCAGCGGTATCTTTTCAGTGTTGCTCAGTAACGCTGAAGTTAGACGTGGGAGCCTAGAGCCAACGGACAATTCTTCCGAGGAAGCTTTGATTCTATAGAGGCCTAAAAGTATTTGTAATGTTAAACATACTAAATTTTGGACATCATCAGCGCACATCCATATCCGAGACGAGTGACAGTCAGATAAAATTATGCGACCAGATCATTTAGTAGTGTTTCACAAGGGTATGGAAGCTTTAGTCCATTGATTTGACTGGGTAGAATGAGTCCATACTCCATGTTCGTTCGGTGATCATATGACCCATCTATCAAACAAATGGGGACAAAAAGTGACACGAATGACTACCACAGTCAGTTGCATCGATGTATTTTAAACCACCGACCGCTTGTTTCATCCCTATGAATCTCTTCTGTTTGCTTCGATTTTTGTACTTATTTAGGAATAATGACAAAAGAATGATTTATAATCGCATAAAGAGATGATGAAGACGAATTGGGACCAATTCTGTTGTATCCAGGATATGAGACCTCGAATACCCGGGTAACCGACCTCGGACTCCATGTTAGGGGCAAAACAGTGCAGTTAGTCTTGGCTAGATTCAAAATAAATAACAAAGTGGTCAACTCGGTTGTTTCTGTTCGCGAATCAAGCTCGATGACGCTGGTAAATGCCTTCGGTCAGGAATCTGTTCTCTCGGCTGATACAAGCGAAACGTTAACTTTGAGCCTCGGGGACAGCCATCCGAGATGTAAATAAAACGCCAGGCTCAAGCAGTAAAACATTTCTGTTTGCTATGTATTAGTTAGTCTTTCTTCATCAAAGGTACGGACATTGGTAGTGTTGTTATTCGTGCCGCAGGTACCAGTGTGTTTTTTCTGTAACTGGTATTCAGTAGTATCAACTAGATTACTTTTCACCACCCCACTCCGCATCATTCTATCGACTAGTCGTCTCGGGTTTCTGTTTCCGTGAAAGACACTCCTTAGAGGACAGTTATCGTCTGTAGATATCCTTGCCGGATAGTTTCTTTGCTCAGTTCGTTCGATTACTTTTGAACGATATCGGGATTGTGTATACTGTGGACTCTAAGTTCTTTGAATGTACCGATCGCCAAATTGCTTCATTTCACCTAGTTGGAAACGCATTTGAAAAGAAAATTGAACGGCTTGGTTCACGCTCACGATATTCGAACGTCGCACGGGCGACTGAATGATGCAAGACTGACGGGGCAGCTTTTTGGCCACTTTTGCAGTCTTGCATCATAATGCCGAAATTACTTTTTAAAACACAATACCCCATTTATTATTCAGTTCATCCAGACTGGAAGAGGACAAATGGTGCAAGTTCTTAATATTTCGTACTGCTCTTGTCAATCGTATACGTAAAACAATTCGACATTTATTAGACACAATTTTAGTAAAAAATAATCTGATCAATGGACACTTTTGGGAAAAGTAAAAATTCGGAAAATTCGAATCAGGAAATTTGGGATCAACTCCATGGGAGATCGGTTGATTGCGACAGCATCTTTTGCACATTCCGATAAAGTACAAATGTGATTTGATAAAAATGTTCTGCCGTGAAGCTAGAAATATCCGTTCTCCAGATACGTTTTACGGTGTTGTAGACATTTCTTCGGTCGACAAGGGAACAGAGTGGTTACTCCGAAATATTCATTCATGACCAAAAATAGGTCCAAAACCGATTTGGTCTATGGAGTCACAAAACGAAACCGGTTTGCCCTAGGATAACCCTTATCAACAAAATGAGTCACGGATTCAGATCAGCCTTAAAGCGGACGTTCCCAGCCACGTAACTTTAACCATTGTGGTGCACTCAGTAGATGATTTTGTACAATCGTGACAATCCACTTACGACTAATTCTGCTTCGCTTGTCGTTTACGCGTTCACATGAAGTTGCAGGAACAAAACAGCCGAACGAACCGATGACCTTCACAGCGGATGTCTGGACATATTCCAAATCAGCTGATTCAAATGATAACGCAAGCTGGTTATTTGGATAGCCAACAAAATCGAAATCCAGCCTTATCACAATGATGTGACACATAAAAAGGACAACAAACACAAAGTTGACCCAAGTATTGCCCTTCAAACCGCTATTACGTAACCGGCACTAGAACTAATTGTCATTCAGTGAGACCGTGTTTATCAAATCATGTAATACTCTATTATGGGCGCAATAGATACCGACCGAATCAAATCAGCTCCCACGGAGTTGGTCCCAATTTCGTGACTGGAGTGTTCCACACGTTTATGCTGCCTAAAGCTGCCTGTTTGTCTAGCTATTTTTTAACAGCGTCATATCTTGTTTAACGTATGCGATTGACAAAATGAATGCGAAATGTGAACATGTTCCAGCATCCATCTTCATTTTCACTTGACGATTCTGTTTTTGTTAGCTTGCATTGCTAGGCTTCGAACGCTGAGTTTGGTACCATATGGTTTCAATCTTGAAGGACGCCTGCGTTTACTTCAATATTCCTCTTACTGAATATGTTCTCCCTTGGGTTTTCTGTTTGTGTTAATTATTGTTGAGAATATGCATGTCGCTCATCCTCTTACGTTCCTACCATTTTCTCATCACCTTGTCCTAACCAAGACCGAAAGTGCACCTTTAGGGGAGGGATACGGGAAACTCCAAGCTTTGATTGATTGTGTTCGAACCCCAAAGAAGATGGACACCAAACGAACTGTCTTATTCTCATGGGAAATATTCATGGTTGTCGGTCTGCAAGGTTGTGTATAGACATGGACCGTACGGAAACGGGAAAAAAGGATAATAGAATTTGATGGGTCCATCCCAGTTCATTCTTTCATTGCATTTAGGCAATAGAATTCGGAGTCATTAAATTTCGCCGTTTGCGGACGATTGTATGAGGTCGCTGAAAGGTACTTAGAAACAAATTTATCCGTTATAGGGCATATAGAATGCAGACAAACTGTCTGATCAAACTATTTCTGTGCAAATCAGCTAATGTTCATTAGTTATTAGTTTAACAGATTCGAAAATTGGTCCAAAGAAAACTCGTGGACTCAAACTGATAAATGCTAGTCGATTCGTATGAAATTCCTGCTTAATGGGTATCAAACTACACACAAATTTTTGCTTTGAATGAAATGCACTCACGAATTTTGATCGGTTAACAAATATGATCCAATCGCCGATTTCTATTGGGAACATGAACGAGAGATGCGAAGAAATACAGAAGAAAAACTGGTTGATCTTTAAAAAGCTTTTATGGTTAATTATTATTGATAGCCCGTATCCCATTGACTCAATCTTAATATGACATTTTGTCAAAGGGGATCACTGATTACAGTAGCACATGCGACAATCCCTGAATTATACGGATCCCAAGCTGCACCTCAACTGACATGTGCAAAAGTGAAGGGGAGAACTCATGAGCCGAAGTTCGTCAGATGTAATCAACAGCCCACGATATGCAACATTCAAAATCCACATTAACGTGTATAGTCTGGTCGTTATAACTCCCTCCCTTACGCTAAAACTGCCTAGAGTGATCTATTAATTTGTTTGAGTATTGTATTCTAGTGACAAGTCATATCAGTAGTCACGACAGTTCAAATTTACGGTCTTCATCAACATTCAGGCCATTTCTAAAGTTCAATACAAGGTTCTATTGTTTCTAGGTCTGTTCAGATCTCATACCTCTTTCATTTCTGGTCACGGATCATAACACCAAAAGTGGCGAAGATCTATCCATGGGGAACACAGTACTGATCAGAGTACGATAATCAAAGACGAACAGTTTACAGCTTGTCTCAGCTAACAACACACAGTCCTCTGGCATTGTTTCTATGTCAAACCCGTTCGGTAGAACGAAAGAGGTCAATCTGTGATACGATCAGCTGCTGTACTGAATTAAAGTTGACATTACATTTTATATCCGTGACCTACTAATCGTAATTTACATATTGTGCACGATAACGATATCCTGTTACGGTATCCGTTATTTGCTTGACGAAAACACTTAACTGGCGACGAAGGACCCTTGTCGGAATTTGCTCCGAGTAACAACTCCAAATAATTTGAATGATATCGCTGAAAGTAATCGGTTTCTACTCAACCTATCCGAAGTGGCTGCCGGCGATCAATTTTGTTTCTATTGAAGTATTTCTGGATAGCTAGTCTAGTCAGATTATCAATTCTGTTTTGGTTTTATACTTGGTATAATTGCTGTCCATTCACCCACTCCTTGTAGTACTTTTTTAGCGAAGCATCCTCTTTGGAAGTGTTGCTCAATCAACAGGCAGCCTTTTTGGACCAAGATGGAGTGCCGGTACGTGAGCATTGTTGACATGTGCTGTGGTCTTCTAACACGTTCCTATTATTTTAATCTACTTGAGATATACTAATAATTACAAGCTGGTTTATGAAAAGCTGAACTCATTCGTATGTTGCCATTATATCCGATCATTATATCATTATTTTCGTGTCACATTCACTTGGCGATAGCTACCTAGGAAATGATTGTTCTTGCTGGTATTGGTTATACGACTGCGCGGTCTCACTGCACAGTTACTAATCTAGTAATGTTGAAAGTTCCCTTGGTTACTGTCTCATGTTTTCCGCGCAAATTCCTAAGCCTACTGATTCAAACAACCGATTGTGAAGAGTAGCTGATTGAGTGTCTCCCGAACGTAGTTGACAATTGAGAGGCCATCGGAACCGTTAGTTCAAATGAATTTTATGGTTCAACCTTGCCTATCGGTTTCGTTTCACAGTGACCAAGGTCAGCACATATTGGTTCTGTTCATCCTTCTGTCAAGGCTATTACCGTTCGTCTAATTCAAAATGCGATTGTTTTTGTGTGACTGTGATCCCCGCTAAACTCCGTCATTCAGTGACTTGGCTGCTTTTTAACATAGAACACTTTGTGAAATTATTTAAAAAGTGGCATTTGACATTATCAAAATGTAATTGTCCATGACGGTATCAAGTAATCGTCGGGTGAACCACAAACAGAATTGAGATTGCACCCTACTTGCTCCAAAATTTGCTCTCCCTTCAAATAGGGAAATCGTAGTGCGGGATTGAAATCTTTTGGTCAATTCAAATTGTTTTGTTGTCGCACTTGAACGATACACAGTTTGTATCCAATACTTATACACTAAGTAACGGTCAAGTTATTTTCGGATATTACGAAGGTCACGTGAGTACCTTCGTATCATGTTGAATATGAAAGTCGTATGCGTCCGTGGAACAATGTGCGGGTTTGTTGTCAACCTGAAAAATTGTCTTATTAGTTGCGTTCAATAGCAGGAAGAACTGACTGATTGGAACTTGTAGTTTAACTTTTCTAGTAACAATAACCTCCGTAACAGTCATCTCATTCCAATTTTCCAAACTGATGCATCCTATGCTGTGATAACTCAGAGAAAAATACGATAAAAATGAAATTCGATCTACTCAAACAATGGAATTGTACGGTAATGTACTTGGAAATCGGCAATTCCTATTTCTCTATCAGAAAGGGCAAATCAATCCGGACGACCAAATTCTCAGTTGGTTAATTTTACGATCGACGTTTACCAGTGATCGCGGGATTAGAATAAAGATGCTGAACACTATTTTGCGACTAAACCTATTGCACGAATATAGTTCTGTTTTCACCGTTTCTCAAGGAACAGAAAACATTACTTTCCCGACAAGTAGGAATCAGAAAGTTCATAGTCATAGGCTTATACGGTGTATCCCCGACTATTTCGATGCATCTGTATACGTTTACACTTTGATTAATGTGAATGTTCACGTGACCCATAAACTACCCGAGGCAAACTGAAGCAAAACTGTGAATAGCTGGGGAAAGAATAAACGCACTAATACCAAACCACGGCCAAAAGGAATATATATAATCTGAATTATAACAAACCAGATTTGTAATTGTTTCTCGACGGATTGTTGTGGTGATTTTTATTGCCCTAAGTGAGTTTTCAAGATTGGCATGTTATCTCCGTTTAATCAAATGTTGTGTGACTTCACTGACTTACAGTTAATGGATAACTCCATCTTCTCAAACTGAGCATTCCTGGTTTATTAAAACCACATTGGAATATTTTCCACAGTTCGGGGATGGAAATATTGGTCGGTCTCGTGAGTAGTCAGTCGGTCAGCACCGCGGGATTTAAAGTTGAATTGTTAAGATTGAAATCCTACCTTCGGTGGTCATCCTCATCGCTCGGGGAACCTAAGTTGGCCGCTATAGAGGGGCTGAGAGACGGAATTTGTGGGAACGTTTGAACATCCACGTTTGAACTGTTATGCAACACGATTTGATCACCAATGGGTGACTGGTATTTCACTAGTTTTGTCGGCATGTTGGTATGTTTTGAACGCTAGTCGGACCGGCTGCTTAGTAAGTGCGCCGGACAAATCAACCAAAACAATTGGCCCCGGCTACTACTCGTTTCCACCATTATTTTCCAACCCGTCATCCATTCTCAGTTTACTCAATTTTCAGGTGTTACGTTATTGTCCATATGCAGTGTTTACCGAGACGTTTCCTCATTCTTCTATTTGATCCATATTCAGGTTTCCTCTTTCCGGAAAGTCCACGTACAAGAGCAATCTTATCCTCCTCCATTATTTGTTCACGCTTAAATCACGACATGGTGATGCCTACTTAGTCTTACAACCCACCTCGATAGATGTAGGCTTTCTCACTGTTCTTTAGTGTTCTTTTCTCATACCCCTAGTTATATTCCAATTCAAATGAACAACTTTACGTTTCATTTTCCCCCTTGTTTCCGGTCACACCTTTCATTTGTTTTAGCGCGGGAAATTCATCTTTGTTCTGGCGCGCAAGAAAAGCATTGTGCGATTTGATTAGACCTGACTTGGTCAGAGTCAAAACTAGCACGCGATGCACGCTTGCAGATGGACATTGTGCAAACCTGTTTGTTTTTGCACTCGTATTTCCAATTTTTCCGGTCTTGTTTCATCTTAGGTTGCCAATGGTCCGTTCAAAATTGTCACCTACTTATCTTAACAATAGCAAGTGTTAAATCGGCTCTAAGAACAGGTCGTTTCCAAATGTATTTGGTCCCTTGAGATTTGTTGGTAAGAGACTTGAAAGTTTCACCTCATTCGTCAGTCCACATTCTCCATGTTCTCGTTAACTTAGGATAATTTGGATCCTTTACGGGAATCGCTTCGTCAACAGGAAGCTTTCGGTGAGACGTTGGTCACTTGTTCCGGTCGCGTTGGCAAACTGCTAGACTTGGGTGTCAAAGTAGCCCAGGAAGATCCGGCGTCCAGTGTGCGTGTTCTTTCCACCTGTGAGAGGATTGAAAAGAAGTAAGAAACACAAAATAACTAGTCGGTGGATTTGTCTTTGATAGAAAATGACTTGTTTACACTTATATTCATATACGGTATGAAAATTACTTGATGGGAGGGTAGCACTGTGAGTTTGTAGACTATAATATCTTTTTTGGCTTTACGACCTATTTAATTGGCACAGGTATCGGTAGTCATCCTCAAGCAATTTGCTCTATCGGCAAGCTAAACCAATTTGAGTATAATCCCTGTGTGGTATGATGCTCAAAATGAAACCAGTGCATAGTACTGGTTGACCTTATATAGTACGTTTCTTGCTTTTTAGCTACCGGACTTCAGAAAGTGGATAAGCGGATCTTTTCAGGTAATCTAGTGTACTGGAACCACAACTGAAACGTCCATGGATGCATGGAACGTCCATCAAAGTACATGGAGGTCTTGGTTCAGACTAATGCGTGATCGGAATTGCGGGAACTGCTCAAGTTCGATGGGCATTTTCGTAACCACCCGCGGCATTAACAGTCAGTAGCAACGTGATTAACTTGGGTCTACCGCTGACTCACAGAGAGTAGACGCCAAGTGACGTACAGGCAATCTTGACGTTTGAAGTTCATACCGACGATGAGTAAGGATTTTCAATGTACAGAGCCAAAAACCGTTTCTCATCTTCCGGAAGACAGAAATGGAGACGAAAAAGGCTTCTTAAATGCGTTGCATTCCAAGACGACCAACCTACACTAGCATTCTTTCCTTCTATAGTTATTCCGCTTTGCTGTGCACAAAAAGCCGTAGAACTTTTCACAAAAATTCTCTTGACTGAATCTGGGCTGCAATTCGGAGCTGAGTGGTTTAAATCGGCAAGCAAATTGGGTCTATCACAGCTAAGACTGGTTACTTTACACAAGTGAATGTTAACCTGGGTCTACTAAAGTGGTGTAGATTTTACCCTCTCATTGAGAAACATGTTAACCTCTGTAAGAGTACAAGCCGTGGCCTCGATTTTCTCCGAAATGAGCGTATACAAATTCACTGTAAAACTGTCTGGTTTTGTCAGTGAAATGACAGGGCTAGAGTCTCAAATACGAGTGTCATGCATACAAAACACGTCGATATCCAGCTTCTTTAGCGCACTAGTTCAACAATCCTGTTGTTGCATACTTGTCAGTGTTCTCATTTTGAATGTGGCTAACTTCAGGAAGCCTGGAGAACGAGGAACAGCATTAGTTGACGACAGTGAATTCAGTAAGACTCGATTCTAGTCAAAGACGGATGTGGAAGGACAGGAACAAACCTTTTTTCAGTGGAACTATAACTAGTAAAGCAAACTGAAATTCACGTTGGATGCCAAATCATTGTAAGGCCAGGCCGGTCCGTAGTTGTTTACGCTGTGGTTTATTTTACTGCTTGGTCGCTTGGTCCAAACTTGGTTTTCTTAGTCTAGGATGGATCTGCGACCTTCGCATTGCCAAGCATAATCTGTAGGGCAGCTGAGTTTTTCAAGACAAACGGGGACCGGTTGAGCAGTAATCCCCCCTCTTCTCGAAAACATCGTTAGGTCAATGAAGCACGCCAAAGGGCAAATAACCTTATCTTCTTGATGTGTCCCACCCGTCACGTCACGGTATCACTAGTGTACCTGTGACATTTCGTAAAGAATGACGCTTGCCAGGCAAAAGACTTACCACACCCATCATGATTGTCCATGACCGTTTATTCGACGAACCTAGGTGCACCTTGTTCAGCGCTAGTGACCGTTTCCATGTCCGCAACCTAGACGCTCTCCTGATGACGTACAGCTCGCCCCGGAGTCTCGGCTGAGACTCAGGTCAGTACAGGTGTACAAGGATGAATGCTGATCAGGCTGATATAAACAACTCGACATCTATGTTTGATCAGCCGACAG
Source organism: Fasciolopsis buskii (assembly GCA_008360955.1). Classification (NCBI taxonomy): domain Eukaryota; kingdom Metazoa; phylum Platyhelminthes; class Trematoda; order Plagiorchiida; family Fasciolidae; genus Fasciolopsis; species Fasciolopsis buskii. The sequence continues at coordinate 41,844 of LUCM01008604.1, forward strand.
ACACACGGAATAGGAGTTTATCGACCGGTTCGATTTGTCCACACATGCTTATTCGGACGTGCTTCACTTGGTACACGCGTATTGCGCCAGTCCTGCCTAGGCTGTCATAATGTAATGCTTTATGCCCCATTCTTGATCATATTCAGAGAAGGAAAAATGGATCCCATTCGGAAACAGGTGGACCTTAGTGAAATGCCGGCAGATAAGCAAAAATCACAGACTAGAAGGTTTACTGTGAAGTTTCAGGTGGAACGATCGAGTTGATGGACTGGGGTGTAACGCTCTTAGGAGAGTTTCATGAATCAAACTTACTGCGACATGGCCTCGTCTATCACTTTCCGACAAGACAGAGCAACATAACTGAACAGAATCCAAAAAGACATTTTGCATGCGCATTTCGCAAGTGAGAGCTGCACTGTATTGCAACATCTGACTCCTTGTGCCATCCGAAAACATTCGGTATATCAAAAGATCTCTTTTGGATTCCGTCCGGTTACGTTGTTCTTGCTTTTTGGAGAGTGACTGACGAGGCGAGCTCATTGGGAAAAAGAACCGAGACATTTCTTGTGGATCATCGTTACAGTGGTTGGGCCAACCTGGACGGCCAGCTGCTTATCTGAAATTTGTTAGTTGTGCCCATGGTAGCTAAGTGGTAGGGCATCTGGCCAGAATGTCGGATCTCCCAGACTCGATTCTGGCTTGTTTTTCACTTTTCAATCCGTAGAACACCAGTTAATTGATCATTTTATGAAATTAACATACTAATCAGTGCCTTATCTGATTTAATTAATTAATCCACCTTTTAATTACGTCTAAGATAATGTGTGGTAAGCAAGAGGGTGACATTTCTGTACTGGGAACTGATCATTTCAAAGCGAACTTGCCACTAGTCGAAGGAAACAACATAAAACAGATGACATGAATGCTTCCGCGGGGCTATTCGGATATGCCGTTATCCATAGAAAATTTGTTAACTACAGGTAATCTTTCTCAAAGGGATCGTTAGTAGCCCACGATCTGTATCCATTGCCAAACTGGCTTGATCAGTGCTCGAGTTACCCGAAATGTCGACATCTAATGGATCATCCACCAACAATGCAGCGTTATGACACTACAATCTGCATGATGAACATGTCACATGGTACATCGATTTTTTGACGCGCTTTCAATTCAGTTTGGCTCGGAAGCGTGAAACAAGTCTTATCAACCAATCAGTTCCAAACCAAATAGGAATTAAGCACACCCGCGGCAGAACTGTTCTGTCGGATCTTTGGGCTTCATGCATGACTAGTCTCACTGAGATTAAACGTGGCTTACACCACGTTGGATTGTCGAGATCAATTTCGGTGATTGCGCACAATAGTACACTGAACAGTTTTGACCATTGAATTCTACTATTTCTATTGTCCTAATTCGTAGACAGGAAGAGCACGCAAACCCGAAAGAGAAGTGTCATCTTCCGGAAGTTAAGCGAGTCGCCATTCAGTAACAATCTAGGTATTCCACTGTTTGCTTCTAGCATTTTTTGTTTTCCATTGTACTACGATCGTGTGTCCTCAGAGCGTAGCACTGGAATTCATACAGTTTGGTGCTATGGTAACTACCTAAGTTGTTATGAGTGGGATGTGCACTCAAACGGACAAATAACCAAAGTCGTGTGTGTTGTGTATTTGAGACATGTGTCCAAAGCGGGCGCTTCCGCCGGCCGAAAACTGTGCATGTTGCCCGCGCGCATGGTTGCCTCACTGTGGAACTTTTCTTAAAGCTCTTTATGTGAGTGGGGCTATTTGAGTACGTGTAGATAAACAATATATAATAACCATGGAAACATAGTATTAATTTTATCTTTCTTACTATCAGCCACAATCTCTACCGCCCTCCATAGCGTCCGCCCACCGTGGAATAAATTATTAAGCCTTCCTTGTATTTATCGCATTCCGTGGAAAAATCGGTAGGCTTTATCCTCTAAAATATTTCAAATATGGTGAGAAATTGTTGTTAGTTTGAGTGTCTACTGTCCTTGAACCGGACATGCTAGTAAGAGGTCTGCCCCGAAAACTACGGCTGTTGTTACAACTGGCTCTAACGCAGTTTTGTTCGGACGATTTGATGGTTTTTTGGCGAAACTTCGTTACTCGCATATGAGATTTGATTGGGAGCAAACATCCTATTTGGGCTTGTTGCATTGTCAGCCGCGATCCGGAAAAATTAATCCACCGAAAATTGGACACTAGGTCACCAGCCAGTCTAAATCATGAAACCGTATCGATACTATCGTTGGAATCTATCCGGAATTAGAATGCACCCGAATACACGCATTCGGTAATGCACGGATCGAAAGAGAGCTGGAACAGGTGTACTGTTTACCTCCAGGAGCTTTATTATTTCTTCCACCTATTTCATTGGTCGCGTAAAACAATTGCTTAGAATCACGTCTTGTAAACAACTTGTCCTCTTTTGTTCAGCCACTAAGGATCTGACTTGCTTTTGAGATATTCTGCCCAAGGTAGTCCATTTACAAGCACAATTTCACTCACAGTGACAAATCTTTGATGATTAGTTTTGATGAAACCGCGCCAAAAGTTCTACTCGTGTTGCAATGAATTGTACCCCCATTTCACAGAAATTTAGGTTGGATGCGGATCTGTTTGATAATCTTCCATAATTAGGCTCGTTTTAAATACACGTAGAAAATTCAAGCCTTCGGAACAGTGATGGTCAACTCGACTAAGCGTATGTCATCCAAAAGGTCAAAGATTCCAAATCCTGGGTTCGTAGAAGGCAATTCGCTATTGCTCAGCTCGTCACCGCATTCGACCTAAGGAGACCTTGTGTGTTTCTGTACCACTCCAGATTTCAGAGTCATGATTGCTCCGCCCATGTATTAGACCCTTCTGCTACACTTATGCGTTGTCAAATGAACAGGCAACCAACAAACCGACGATAATCACTCATCATCATCATCATCATCATCATCATCATCATCATCGTTCAGCGTTAAACAGCAAGGCAAGCATCACTGACCGATGCCGTTCCCCAGAGTTACACGTTTATATAAAAAGACTGAATATCCAATGGGAACAGGGAGTGGACCTACACAGGTGGGAACACAAGACGATGCTGCAGCCAACACAAGAAACACAGTCTAACTGTACAAACGCATTCTGATTCGATAGAAAATGACAGCACGATCGCCACTGCTCACGGTTTACTGCCATATACTTCAGTGTCTCCAGCCAGCAAGTCGACGAGTCTTTCGGACCCCAACCACGAAGGCTTGAGACACCTACTTTACCTAACTTCGCTGTACATTTTCTCATCCCACGTTGCCACGTCGGCTGTTGCCTCCACATGGCTTCTTCCATTCCTTCGGAGGAACACAAAATAAGGCGCGATATGGTAGACAAATGTTCGCCATACGCAACACGTGACCCAACCAGCGTAGTCTACTGAGTTTCACACACTGAAACATGCTATTCTCAGAAGTGGCACCCAATACCAGATTCCAAACCTCAATATTACTCACCCGGTCACTCCATCCAATCCTAGCCATACTACATAAACATCGATGGTCGATAACCTCCAACCGATGAACATCGCCCACACGCATACTCCACGTCTCGCAACCGTACAACAGAACTGAACGCACTGCTGCACAGTATACACGACCTTTCAACCTCAGTGAAATATCAGGCCAACGCCACAAGTGTTTCAATCCAGCGTAAGCTGCACGAGCCTTGGATATACGCATGCTTACCTCCAATCCCAAGCTACCATCGTTAGACACGCAGCTACCAAGGTAGATGAAACGGTCCACAGTCGTTATTTCCTCTCCATCCAGTATTAAGTTCGGCGCTGTTGTCGTCCAGTCCTGTAACAGTAATTTGCACGTTGAAGGTGCAAAGCACATGCCGAACCGAGCAACCGATCTCGACAGTCTATCTAGTGCCCGTTGTGCATGGTCCGCAGACTCGAACAGGCACACGACGTCGTCTGCGTAATCTAGGTTGCATAGCTTCCCTCCATTTCCCAGTTCGACTCCTACATCCCGGAGACCTCCTAGAGGATCTTTCATCACCTCGTCCGTGACGAAGTTGAACAAGAATGAAGAGATGGGACACCCTTGTCGAACGCCACTAGTTGTTTCGAATGAACGTGACAGTTCACCGTATACCCTAACGCGACCATAGGTATGCGAGTACAATGCTCGCAACAGGTTCACAAACTTAGTTGGCATACCATTCCGGTGGAGAGCACTGAGTAGTGCCGGTCGATCCACGGAGTCGAAAGCACCTTTCAAGTCGAGGAAGACTACGATCGTAGGGCGGCGGTGCGTGTGGCGCGTTTCGAGTATCTGTCGAAGAGTGAATATTTAGTCGATGCAACCTCGACCTGACCGAAATCCGGCCTGTTGTTCGCGGATATTACTCTCGCGAATCGGTGTCGAACGGCGCAGCATTATCGAAGCTAACACCTCAGTGACTATCGGAATAAAACTAATCCCACGATGATCGCTGCAGTCACTCCGTGTACCCTTCTTGAGGATGGGTTTAATCAGTGACTCACCCCACGATAGCGGGATACGCTCCTCGTTCCAAATATCACGAAGCAAGGAGGTAAGTGATTTCATCAGCACTTCTTCACCCAATTTTGAAAAGAACTGGGGGAAGGTCATCGGGACCGGCTGCTTGTTCCCTCTTCAGAAGCCGAATATTCGACTGCACTTCTATTTCCGTTGGGGGATCAAGTGACACCTCCCAAGGATTCACAGCTCCAGACGTCGGGCTAGATACGATGGCGCATGGCCAGCTAAACTGATCCTTGAAATGCTCTACTCAACAGTCCAGTCTATCCTGTCTACCATAGATGAGCTCCCCATTCTTATCGCACACGACTTCACTAACCGAAGTTCGCCGCCCACCGCTGTCGCGTATAAGCTTAAACAGTCTTTGACTGTTACCTGAAGCGGGCGCCACTTCCATCTCTTCGGCTACCTTAACCCACCAGTTTTCGCGGTCATTCTTAAGGCTTATGGTCAACTGACGCTGCAACTGTCGACGCATCTTATTCATTTCCTTGCAGTTAGGCAGCTGGCGCTTATGCTCCATTAGACCCAGCGACCCTTGCGAGATCCAGTGTCTTTGATGAACGCCAGATCTAGGACCGCAGGCGAAATCTGCCACAAAATGCATAGCCTGTTTACTTTGATCCCACTGATCGTCTACATTGCTGCTGGTCGAGGTTCTTAGTCCCTCGGACAGTTTCTGTTCGTACCTGTTGCGAACAGCCGAATCAGACAAACGTTCGACAGCCAATCGGGTTTGTGGCCTGCGTCGATGGCCGTTGAGCTGAAGCAAAAATCGCATTAAAACTATGCATGGTCCGACTCGACGTACGTGGTCCAGTATGATCTATAGTTCTGGACAGAACCGCGCCAACGGTAGCTAACTGCGATATGGTCAGTCTGATTCGAAGTACCAGTCGAGTTGGAACGCCACGTCGCTGTGCGACGCGAACTGTGTCGGAAATTCGTACTAGATAGGAATAAATGATTATCTGCACAGAATTAGAGAAGTCTTTCCCCGTTGTCTGTTCGCTGTGCAGGCAAGGCGCATCATCCACCTAAACAGGAATCCAATGCACTCAGTTTGCCAACTTGTGCATTAAAGTCACCTGCTA
>LUCM01008604.1:65267-125993 GCA_008360955.1 Fasciolopsis buskii
CTTCAACCAACAAAACCGCGTGTCTGTGGTCTTCTTCTGCTTGCCATCCAGTACAATTTGTTCCGTGCTCTTTCTGAACTCAATTCAGATTTAGTTTTGTTAAGTAACTGGTTTTTTATTCACGAACCAATCTAAGAGTGATATCACATTTTCTGTTCATGGAGAAAACGTTTGGCATTTCGAGTATCACCCACGCACATGCTTTCCGCGCGCTGTTGCTCATCAACAGGACTTCTGTCGACTTATCTATAGATTCGTCCGTCAAACTCAGTAGTTGCACTTGCATGGTCGTGGACTTGAAGTGGACAAACTGATAAGAAATTCGTTCGGTTCGCAAATGCTGAAATCATTCGCCGCCTGTGATTTCGCTGTTGTTCATTTCCGATCAGGCCGCAAATCAACAGCGTGTACATCATAATGAGTGGGAATGTTGGTCTATTATACCTCTGTCATTGATTGTGCACCAAAATGAACGTAGCTGATTGGCTGGGTTTGGAGAGCGGGGTTGGATGACAACCTTTCTAATGTTGATCCGTTAGCTTGGTAATGTGTAAGATATGGATTAAATTCTTAGTGATTGTTGAGTATGAGAGTGAGATGTAATGAAACGGTTGTTTCAGGAATATACGTATCAAGACTGTGCTGTTTCATTGGATATTTGAGCCTGTCACTGGGTAGTGGATACAGAGCACTAGCCGTTGGGTTGGTTCGATGATGTCTTGTTTCCCACGTGTTATTCAGATTGCATTTTATACTAGTGCCAATTTTCTTTTTGGGTTGTTTTGTTTTTTGTTTACCTCCAGTCGGCGTTGTCGTTTAATCAAGTAACTTTTTTCCGACGGAGCTCGGTGTACTGATAGGTTACATAATAATTGCTCCTTTTGAGTTAACTACAGAGAATATCGGTTAAACACTTTCCTCCTAGCTAATCCGAAGCAAATGCATTTAGATTAAAAGCCGCTGATGAACAGTGCGCAGTTTCCACCAGTTATGGGTTGTCAACACTGCGCATTCCATGGGAAAACTCAATTGGGTTTACAAATGCGTTTGCAAAACTCTCGCGACCTGCTTCTCCGTACCATTTGCCCTAACTGTCTTCTGTCATAGAGACATGTGATTCAGCGCTAATTGACGTGAATGACACTGTACTCTCTGATCTCGTTAAACAAAAAAATTCCAAACTTTTTTCGTTTCAGACTCCAAACACCACTTCAGCCCCATTTCTTGGCATTTTCTGAACGATTACCACTCTCTATTATCTTTTTAGAAGTTTAGATGCATTCGTCGAAATGTTAAGAGATCTTCTTGTAAGGTCAAGTATATTCTAGATTGAAATCACGTGAATCGTGAATATAAAATAGTCGAAATCCAGATTGGTGATGTTGTTACCTGAACTTGGCCCCAGTTTATTTGCAGCATGACTAAACCCAATCTAGTGTGTAGTTTTATCCGCGATAGAAGACGATTTCTGAAAAGTTCATTACTGGATGCATCCACTGGCCTTGCAGTTGAAGTCGTTGATTTTTGTAGCTTTTCATGTTGTATTAACCTCAAACCGATTACATAAGTCCAGAAAACGTATTCCTTTCTCCAGCATGATTTATAATTTGTTCCTACCGTTTTCACTCTATGCCAAGATTGTTAGCTACTTGAAATCGAGTGTCAATTTGGTTGTTGGGACAGACGAGGCAAACCGCATGTTTCCACTCAGACTGCTGACGAAAATTTAGTTCACCAAACAAGAATCCAACGACAGGATTGTAGGTTGTACAAAAAATTGCCCCACGCCAGACGACGAGAAACAATGTCAGCAATCTAAATCACCTAAGTGGATGTGAAGATCGGTCCCAGTTTGGGCCTCAGTTGAAGCCGAGATCGCGTCACTTGAATTTATTTGAACTTGCAACGGGGGCACTTGTGGCTGAGATGTTACAGAACACGACGTATGCGCGCACCATTGATGGTCGCGAAGCTAGTGGACCACGTGATTTTAATGGCTGAATACCTGTGAATAGAAATGTGATCTTGAAGATTTAGATTTTTTATTACATGCTTCACTCATGAGTTTGGTGGGGCGGGCATGCGCGACAGCCACTGGGGCCCGCCATACAAGGTCGGGACCGAGATCTGTGACCCTGAAACAGACTGGAATAAAGTCTCATTAGGTCAGGTGTGATAACAAGCTGAGCGAGAGTGAGTTCCTTTTCACCACCAAAGCAAGTTGCGATTTTTCAATCATGGTCATCTTTTGTCTGAATTCACGAGATGCAGTTTCCCACTAGATTGTCGTTTTACGCTCCACTTTTTCAACATATAAGTACGATGATGTTGACAGCATTTCTGTGCTGATTGGCGCATGATACCTTTGGTGTTTCCAGACAATGAATAGTCTGACTTAGAACGTACCAACGCCTGAGTCTTTCCGAGTAAGGACCCAGGTAAGGTGCAATCATTTCTCCATCACCTAGTGCTTCAAAATCTCGTTTATTGCGGTCGCTAATTGTAGCACCCTCTGAGGGTCGTCTCAACACTAGCCAAAATCCCAGCCCACCTAAACAAGCGACAACGATGAAGTGATCTCGGGCCGCTCAATAACACACTTTCATTTATTGGTCATAATCAAGTAGTTTATGTGGGTCCACACAAGGTGGAATCCTTTAGTCGATTGCCATCGGTCTAGCCAGTTCTTTGTTTATTCATTGATTTTCATATCGAATGCTGCCTCCGGTCTCCCTCGATCGTGTCACCCGTTTGAATCAATCCGCAGACTCGGGCATCTGGCTGACTCCTTGTTTGCCCTTGTCATCGTCTGTCCATCGGGATTCAGGATTTCTCTGTGAGTTGGATACTGCTTGGTTGCCGAAACCAAAGCATACGGTTGACTTGGGGTACCCTACTCACAGCTCTTGACGAAATGGTTCGATCCGCAAGGAAGAAAAAGAGACTGAATGTCATGTAACCTACTAGAGGTTGGTGATTTATTTCTCAGTTCATATACTCTTCTGGGGGTGTCCTAAGTGTCCACTGTGCCGTTCCATCACAGATCCCGGTGAGCACACACTCCTGTGGTTCGTACGTCGCCCGTGATTGGTTTGGAATCAGGGTTTATACAGACAGCCGAAAATCCGTCATCCTGAAAGTGAACTCCGGAAATTCATCTTTATACTCGCACTTAAGCCGGAACACCTTCGCTTCAAGGAAGTAGTGCATAGGTCTCCCTCAGCCGAGGCTGCTAGGGACGTACGGTCATTTGGGAGTAATTAGGAGCGTTCAGGGCAAGTAGCGGTCTTAGAACCTGCGAAACCCACTCCCGACCGTTTTAGGACATTGGAGAGGGTAGTGTTGGGTGAAATATATTAGTTTTATAGCAGAACAAACACAAACAAAGTCAGTAACCCTGGCTACCTGATGAGGTGCATATTTCACAAATAATTGGCAGGGTACCAAAAGAAGTTAGGTTTAGCGAATATAGTTTGTAAGGTGCAGTTCAGAACTTAGATGCTTTCGGACCGTTTGTTCTTAGCACTTGGGAAATGTTCAGTAAATTTGGCACACAGGAGACCAGTTATATACTGTCTGTCGTGTGTGATAGGTTGCGGCCGACCGGAGACAGAGTAGGACTAGCATTCGTGGATGGACTCCAAGGCGATTTGATGGGGCGTTTCAGGGAACACACCGATATATTTGGCATCTCTGATAGTCGTTCATTCTGGCAAAGGACGTTGGCAAATAGCTGTCAGCTAAATCGCCGTTCATTTGTAAATTGCTTTTAGGGCATTGACATTCACTTGGTACTTTGTGACTGCCGAGTGCGATAAAATTGCACCAGTTTTAGATTTTATTTTATCAACTTAAACTCTAAGGTTCTCTATCAACGGCTGTGGCGTCTTATTATTTGTGCAACTTGCCCAAGGTGAATAAACAAGTGAATATGTTAGCACAAATGCAAAAAGTATAGAGAGTTTACCATTGAGAATCATAAAAATGACTGAATGGTTGGTGTAGTGTCACGTAGTTTTGGCCAAATTATGTTCAGTGACTTTTCACTGACGCTGACCTGACGATCTGCATTTGTTGCCTCCTTTGAGAGGATGCTGCGTGCGTACCTCTTTCCCCCCTTAGTTGTCATTGTCGGGTATCATGAACATACTCTTTAGGCGAAAGTATCGCGGATATCTTTTGTTTAGATGTGTTCGAATGATTTGATTTTTTCTCTATCCATTGTCTGCATGGAGCTGATCATTTGCGGATGACGAACGTGCAACTCGACGGCATTTTGTTTGCACTGGAATGGAGCGAGGTTAGCCTATCCTTGATGGGTTTTGACCTATGCGTCCAGAAAACGGAATGAATTTTCTAATTCCACTTCAGATGTAAAACGGGGCTTGCCTTGAGCATGGCGAGGTTTCTTCACCGGCATTTCTATGTACGCATTTGTGTCTATCAAAATGAAGATGTCAATAACGCTAGGGGAAATTCTCCCACCACGTACAGAAATGCATTGAATACAGGTCTCCGGGGCAATCCCATTGGGAGTTCAACCATTTGCCGACAAAATCTACTGTTAGCGGAAAACCAAAAATTCCGGGTGTATCCCGGCCATATTTCTTGTAGACTTACTTCGCTCTTTCCAAATCCATTGTCTTTAGTACTTGGTAGTTTCAGCCACACGGACGCTAGGAATCAAAGATGTTACATACACAAAATTCCTGGCAAGGCCCGTCAAGTAACACCATGAACTTCTCAAGTTTTAATGAACTTTGCCGATAAGAAGTGGTACCGACAAAACCAACGAGTGATTGAGTGCTGACAAGAATCATTCATGCTCAACGATGATCTAAACAGCGCGCCTTGCTTGTTTACTTTCGGTGAGCCGTATAGATGCGGATCGGTCATGTCTGTTGTAACTAACTACTAAAACGTACTTTTAGAAGTAAAAGTCTGACCTTTTAAATTTCCCTACTCTATAGTTAGTGGTTCTAAACTTCAGTAAGTTTGTTTGGTAACTCAGTATGCTGGTAGTTTAGCAACATAGTCTGAACCATTCAATAAAACAACTGTAGGACATCTAACAACAACGATATCATCGTTTATCCTGCGACTTCTTGAAACCCCTTGTGGTGACCGTTTGGAATTCCCGCGAGACTCATTTTAGTGGAATTGCCAACAAATGTCTATTCAAAGTCATCAATTAACTCCTGCGATACCACCGTCAGTGACCTCGTTTAAGAAAACATTTCCAAACTACACCTTTATATCTAGTTGTTCGTTATTTGAGGTAAAACAAAGTAAATTCAATCCTGGTGAAGTGGTTTCCAAAATACAACATCTGCGGTCAAAATGGATAGGTTATTTGCGATTCGCTCCAGATTTGTCGGTGCATTTTTTTGCGGTTTCATCTTGACCAGAAAGTTCCGAGTTTGGGCAACGCTTTTCCCTACATACAACCGAACAATGGTATTTTTTGAGTTTTCCTAGGTGAAATTGTTATTTGAACAGTTACATCCCCTCTAATGGTTAGATATTGATTGAACTGTGTTCGGGCTAACCGAAAGCTCGATTGGTTTTTACCAATTTGAAGCATCTATTACATCTGCTTTTGGCTGTTAATTATCAGTCAGAAGTTGGGCAGATTGAACGATCCCCCAAAAAGGTTCATAACCGTAATTGTTGAGGCCAGAGTATGTGTAAGAACCGCTGGTATTTGAATACCATTGTCCTTATTGTTTGAGTTTAGTAGGAGAAGTTCATTAGAAACTCTAAGAATAAACACAAGACACTGGGTCATGGAACTCACTCAGTTGAACAGGCAAAATACAGTTAAATTGGTTACGATGATTGGCACATGTGTTCCACATGCTCACCAGTCGACCCCTACGAAATATGCTGCTCTCCAATACAGGTAACGGTCGAAAGCTCGATCGAGGTAGTTAGTCTTTGACGGGAGAAGACCTATAAACACCCTAAACAGTACACTGTCCCGACCAGGCCTCGTTAGATTACCCGATTGGGTTCCATAAGACCTTTTCCGCAAATAAATGTTGAATTCGTTAAGTAATACGACTCGATGTCCTCAGTCGATGGTGTACTTACGTTCGAACTTATTTCTCTTCTTTGTAGTTATTTCTGTATTGATTTATGGCCGTTTACTTCATTATTTTGGATTTTGAGTGTAGGTTATTGGCTATATACATTTGTGCAACTGGTTCGCACTTGAACATGATCTGCTAGAGGCATCTGTTCCTCTCTTTCCGTTCCCTACTACTGAATCCAGGTTAGTATTTCATAAGGGAATACGGAGTTTTTAAGAGCGTGGTGTTTGATGTAAGCAGTAATGTACGAAACCGAATAGCCTTTCTGAGTGCTTTTGCGATTGAAAGCGGGCTTTCGAACGGTTGCTGGTGGTATCCGAAATGTCTACTCAGTAACACTATCGTTATTAATACTGTTCTCGATGAGTACACGTTTTCGTGTAACGGATCATATGACACAGTTTTGTCCATTCGCTTCACACGATTATTTATCCATGAAGTGGTGAAATAAATTGTGTTTTGTATCTGACTGATTCAAATTGGAAACTCTGACGATGTTTTGTGTCAGTCGTTGTCAACTCTAAGGCTATAAAAAGAGATGAACTTTGTTATCCCAATGCATGTATGATTCGCTGTTGCAATTTTGAACGAAATATGTTCATCTACTTGCAGTTTCTTCGAACACGATGAGCAAAAGGAATGATTGAATTGGATTCTTCAAGATAGAAAAGTAGGTCAGCCACAGATGGCCCTCTCCCCGGTATCATTTGCGCTGGTGACAGCCTCACTGCGTGCACTACTGCATGAATGCAGTGGAATAGATACATGCCATGGAGACTAGGGTCCACTCCATCATGATGGGACCGAGTGCTATGATCGTTGGCCCAGAACCAAACGGAGTTCACAACGACCTGGAACAGGACAAATTGCCGTATGGCATACACCACTGGCTACTTCACACTCCACATATTGCCTAAAAGTTACCACCAGGGACGCGTGTACTTCCTTAAGCCAACTTCAGATGCCAGTATTCTTAGAAATGTACGGATAGCCCTCGCTGTATGACATCACGTGTGCAGTTTGTTTTATTTACTAAAAACTCCATTTCACAGTGCATTTGAGAAAATATGATCGTTTGCTAACCCTTCTCTCCTTGCATGTTCCCAGAAAAATCCATGGATGAGATACTACAAAAAACTCGGGAGTGGCTGGACAGGAAGTTGAAAGAAACAGTGTCGACGGATGTGGTCGAACGTAAAACTCAGCCTCTGGATGCGTCGTCCTTGTTGATTGACTTGGACACCCACGAGAAGAATATCCGAGAGCTCGTTGAATATCAGGCTGCGGTGAACCGTTTAAACGTGAGTCTTTTGGTCATATTTGTTCCGGTCTAATCAAAATAACATTCTCCATTTGGGTTTCAGCCTTTTTGTCCTTCCCGGATCCAGACACTTGATTACGGGTGATCCAGGGTTGTATTCCATTCGATCTCCTTCAAACCAGAATAGGCATGTCATTATGATATTTGAGTAAGTTGGTATGCTACCCACTTGAGTGGAATCATAACCTTGTCGGAAGGCCATCGAAATTGAACCCATTCAAACAGAAAGCATGGTTTATATTCTACCAGTATAGAAGTGTTAGACTCCGTCGATATTTGAGATTTATGCGTAGTGTGAATAGGCGTGCCTGGTAGATCACAATCAACGGTACATAACGAGGCACGCTCTCTGTCCTTTCAAAGTGTGAGTCGGATCGATAGGCCAACACAATAAGCCGAATTAGAACATCAATCTTCATAGCTTGGCAAATCGTACGAAGTCAGACTAACCGATTAGTTGCAACGCAGCACTTCAAACAAATGAACGCTAATCAGCCAAATACTGTGGACTATCCTTTTGCCTCTAGTCTAACAATCTGATCAGTTGGAATGCGGTGAAATAGACGTCTAGATTGTCTTCAAAGTTGCATTAGTCCTTGAGTTTTCTGACGTTCTGATCGCTAATACTACCATTTAGTCTGCGAATATGTCGCCATCAATACTTGAGAATTGTTGATATAAATCCTTCTGTAATTGTAGAGTTTCCATCATATTTTTTGACTTTGCATCTCCCCAACTATCCTGAATGAACAAATAGATTTTTAACCCTTCATACCCAGCCAATAACATGACACTTATCTTACAAGGTCTGACCTCTTCGGCCAGTTAGTATTGTTTCCATTTTGAATATATGAATGCCATAGTTCAGCTTCTTCGACTAACCGGCACAATGAGTTGGAACCCAAGTGTACGGGTCCTCTAGTTTGTCTTCTAGATTCACCATTTCAATCGCTTGCTAATTATCCTACTTTATACGTGATTCAATTTGACTTCTCTGTTAATCGAATCAGTTGAAGAATATCATGCTCCCAGCAACTATTCAATAGCGCGAAGTTGCTTCATCTAAACCATCGACCCCGTGAGATTGGGCCCTTCTCTCCCTTATCGCCTTGGATGCTTGTGGTGGAAAATGAATCCGTGTAGTTCCTTTTATCCAGACGGAGCTAGCCATTCGCAAGAATTGGTTTCGAGAGGCAGTGGAATGAATATTCCCCATACGGTTTTAATCGTCACGACCGTTATCGCATATAGGATTTCTATTTCGAGCGGTGAAAAGTGACGATTAGGTGGTGGCCCGACTTTACTAGGACAGATGCATCACGTGACGAGTCGTCGGCACAGGAGAATGGCTTGCCACATTGAATGAGAGCTTTATCAGTGCACTACAAAGATCAAAAGCGATAGTGAAGCTTATTTACATTCAAAAAGTGTAAGATTTTCTCCACAAAAGATGTTTACTTTCAAACGGTATAGCGTGAAACCAATAACACTGTGCAAATGGCCACTGCTCACACAATCGAAATATCTCCGCTACGCCTTTTCAAGGCTAAATCCAGAACCTACCTCACTCAAGAACTTTCGGGCAAAACCGAATGTTCATGAGAATCGTTTGAGAATTGAATGTCACAACCGATTTCGCTCATCTGTGATATTGTCTCGCCCGGGACAAGCCTAAGAGCCTAGTGTAACAATGATTGATTAAGACTCTCCCACTTCCTTGAACGCGATGTAGCATCGGATTTCTCTCAGTTCAGAAAACCCGGTTGTGCTATATTGGTCTCAAGTCATAATTACGGTTCTTCAAGTTTGATTGGATATTTTTGGCCTCGGTTTGACGGGTATCCAAGCGAATTCACAGCAATGTAGATATGCTTCCTGTGACTTATGGATGACGGTCAAACTCAAGTGCACTAGAACGATAAGTTGCCAAAATTTACCCAAATTAGATTGGTAATTCTATTGAATTGGGAATATCGTACGGTATGTTTATTTTAACCCGATAACAGGCTTACGTCTCCCTCTGACTGGAAGATCCTACAGCTACTTCATCTATCTTGCTAGTAATCACCAACCGCGTTTTACATCCACTGACATTGAGCGAATTAAAGCTCTGAACAACCATTCACCCGGCTTTCGAGGAGCCTCTACGTGATTGGTTTTCACTTAGTTTGCTGGCTTCTTGGAGAGAATAGGCCAGCTTCGTGAATGGTAATGAGGTTTATAGTTACATGGGAAAAATTTGCTTGCTCTGATTTTTTGGTTCTTTTCTTGGAGGAGGCTTTGCAGCGGCAGATTGATAAATGGTTATTGATACCCTCCCCTTTTAAAGTTCATTATTCGACTGAATTGAATTTGACAATTGTCAACCGCTTCACTTCACTCGGCCGCTGTGTGACAGGATGGTAACACGGCAGCAGATATGTGCTGCTGTGCATTTGAGCCCTTGGAAGCATGCGCTGGACAGCAATCTGGGACGCCAACCTAATATTTCGTCGTGTTTTATCTATGCCATGGTGCACTCAGTCCTGCTGTTTGTTTGCGAGACAGGTTGTTTATCTGCGGTTGGTTTTTTTGACCTTGGTGTTTAAGTAGTATGGCTAGGGTTGGATGGAGTGACTGTGAAAGCAATTCTAAAGTCAGAATCTGAATATTGGCTAGTGGTTCCAAAAATATTCTGCCACAACGCAACTAACTTAGTAGACTTTATTAGTTTGGCCACTTGTTGCTTACGGGAAATATACATTTACCTACGATGTCCCATTTTTGTTCCTCTCTCGGAATAGAAGAAGCCAATTGAAGATCAACATATGACGCATCAGCCTGGGATGAGAAAATACACAATGTTATTAGGTAAAGTAGGTTTCTAACATACCCTTGGATAGAGCACTAAAAACTCCGTCACCCGGTCGGCTAGAGATACTTAAGGATATGGCTGTGAACCGTGATCACCAGCGACCACATTGTCACTTTCCATTGAATTGGGATAATTAAAAGAAATGTGATTTTCAATTATTTTGAATATTTGTGTGTTTCGTATTTCATTTTGGTAGTTTTCAAAGTTTTGTGAGCGCTGAGCTTGGCGTTTAGATCGCAACCGTTCCATCACCAGTCGAGGTGACATCATCAATGTGTAGACGATGACCTCTCAGCTTGGTTGTACTTATGGCAGAGCTGCCCTAGATTTGACCTTGACCGCAGAGCAAGTCCGCCTTGCAGGTGGCTATGGCTCTGACCACCGTACCTATGAGAAGACTCACCTCGAACTCTAAAGAAAAACTTAAAACAGGCGACAGACGTGATGTTATCTACAAGGTTAAATTTCAGAACTGCCACAAGTGCTACATGGGTCAAACTGGAAAAAAAACTTGCTGCGCGAATGCATGAACACAAACTTTTCACAAAAGACATGATCCGTTTAGCAGGATTAGGAATGACACTCAATCTGGACACGATTTACATTCTGGACCAAGCGAACATAGGATATTCAAGAGAGTTTCTAGAAGCTTTGCATTCGTCAACGAATTTCATCAACAGGTATTCTGAACTGGACCAAATATACAATCTGCTAAAGATTTCAGTGGATTGATTAGTGTCACATTTTTGAAGTCTGAAGCAAGCGGAGCCATTTCAAGATCGCAGTATCTAACACTCTTCCCAGTTAAGGGGCGTCTCACAACCACATTACTGGAATTAGTAAAGTTGTGGAAATCAGTAACGTTGCCAAAATTAGTAACATTGCTAGTCCAAGATTAACCCTATAGCAACCGTTAAGGTTGACTTGAGGGTCAAGGTCAAATCTGGGGGAACGCTGCTAATAATACAGCCAAGCCGAGATATCACAGTCCACGCACTAATGATGTCACCTCGGCTGGTATCGGAACGTTTGCAATTTAAATGCCAAGCTCAGCAGTCACAAAACTTTCAAAAAAGAAATGTGTCTGTTTTTCTCCTGTTGCCTAATACACCGTTCCTCTATTTCCCCATCCTCGTAGATTCAGCCCCTGTTCACGTTGCATGCACATTTTCTCTATAGTGACGTGTAATATGACATGAGAAACAGGCCAACGGAGCTTGTCCTACGATTTATCGCTGTACGTTGACGGCCATTTTAAAATCGGATTACCGTAACCGGTAGCTCCATCGTCTTCAGTCGGTCGTCTTGAGTCTCAATCCAGCCTCCGGCCAGTTAGCACGATTTTTCCCTCACTTGCCATATTCAAACAACTTCCACGGGATCTGCTCAAGTGAAAGCCTATTTGCCGATTTTCCTTATCTAATGTGCACGTTGTCTCTTTTCTGTTCGATCCGAGTCATAGCCCTATTGACCCAAACGCTAGTCGTGGAACCCAATCCGTCCGCGAACTAGGGAGACAGCCTTGCTGATCTCGGACTTGTCTTCTGGCTTGCGGTCTGTACAACTGCAAGCCCGCGTGTGCTTCAGTGGATGCCGGAGTGGTTTGGCTGTCAGTTCTTTTCTTCCGGATGTAGTCGTGCCTCAAGAATGACTGATGCGCCCGAGAGAAGCATTCAAAACTCGATATCTGCTGGATGGTGGGCACTAAACCGTAATTATGCCCATATTTGAAATAGGACAGAACCAAAGCGGATGCCGAGATAAGCGAAACGGTCTGAAAGTGGAGCAAAACGAAATTACCTAATCTCTCACCCCAATATAAATGACCACACTGCTTGTAGCACATGAGTTTGACACCCCCAAACTCAGGCAAGGTTGTATTATCATGTGCAAGTTCAATGATGCTCAGTTGAATCCGAAGAATTTGAGTAATTTAAGATTTGGTCAGGCCTCAAACACCACCAGTGGGTGATTCATGCAACCGTATATACCCTCAACAGAATGGAAAGGGAAATAGAAATTGTATAGACTTAAGTAGTTAGGATATGTTTTAAGCACGCCCACACAACGACACTGTTCTCCTAGGCCGGCAGTAGTTGGAGATGACTAGTCGATGACAAGAAAAAATGACTTTAACCGGTCGACTGGATCTTGTAGATGGCGTTAGAACCCTGAGCAGGGATCCCAGTATGGAGGGCTGGAGTCACTGGGTATGATAACATCTGCACGTGGGCTGAACCGTTCACAGTGCCAGCGACGTAATGTCCAATAAAGGTCGTACCACGCGCGCATCTCAAATCATATGATTACTTTAGGTTGAAACAGTCGTGCGTATCCACTACAACTCGCGGATTGTTTCATGCCCAGTGAACTTTACTTTTGTGATTTACGCTGTCATGAATATGGAATACAGCTTCGTCTGAGAAAATAGTATGTTCACAAAAAGTGAACTGAATTTCCAGTGACTCAAAATACTACTCGCAAAAAAACCACTTTCTGCATCTTCATTGTGCAATGCGATACCCTGAAGAAATTTAAAAGGATGGAAATTTAGGCGACGTACGATACGTATTGCAGTGGAAATATTCATAAAAAGTCAGTGCCAACTTCCTGCTTGAGGGTAATTCTGCAGGGCGACTTCGACTCTTTCAGTTGTCATCCAACTGCAGACTACTGAACGATGCCTATGGTGAACAGAAGCCATCTCCACGAATTTGATCTACAATCGGTGGTCGGTGTTATTCTCTTTTTCTCGGGATGTAACTGTTTGAAGTCATCGCATTTAGCTGAAAAACTGCGACCTGACGAGTCTTACCATCAAACCTTAGGTTCACAACGAAGATTGCCTGGAAGTGCAATTACTGATTCGACTTGGCCGGCGGTGGCCAGACGGATAAGGTCGTGGCGTTTGGACTTGAAAGTCGCGGGTTCGAGTCCTCCCACTGCCGGTCAACTTCCCCACCTGGCAGCCCTCTGTTGGCCCCCTTCCTGAAAATTGATGTACATTGTTGTTTCATTAATAAAGGAAGTAAAAGATAAAAAAAGACTGCCCTAATAAACACGGCACATAAATAAAATTTGCATTCCGTCCCTTTTAGTGCTCTGATCATTTTTCGAATTTTGGACGGGCTCGACACATTTTATCCCGTTCGTTTGAAACCCCTATTTTGCCGAGTCCATCCACTCATCGGGAGCCCGTGAACGGTCAGGGTAGGCAAGATTTAGCCGAACCAAATGAAACCGACCTCATCGTGTTTGAGGCCTGACCAAATCTTAAATTACTCAGATTCTTCGGATTCAACTGTGGGCATCTTTGAGCTTGCACATGATGACACAACCTTGACTGAGCTGGGGATTGCCGAGCCCGTGTGCTACAAGCAAGCAAAATCAGTTTCAGTGGTTGTTTACATTGGGGTGAGAGATTAGGGAATTTCGTTTTGCACCAGTTTCGTGCCATTTCACTCATCTTGACGGACCCTGTTATTCACAACCTCTCAAAATGCAATACAACTCACATACCCAATCAAGGTTAGTTATATTCGCTTCCCGAATATGATTAAAACTTCGGCCAGCCTCATTCCGTTTAACGTATCTCTGACATACGGAACCCGATGGGAGATTTGAGTAACTCGAGGGCGTCATAAGTTGAATAATCCAGCAAACACGACTTTCAGCCACCTTAGAGATGCTAATCCTACTACGTACCAATGATACTCCTTTGCTCGTTTTAATATTATTCACACAGTCAGGCTCTACGAATCTTGTAATTCGATAACGTCCCACATGCTAGAACCTCTTATGTATACTTTCGTCGAACCTAGTCCACTACGTCGAGATTAGGGTATTTTTTTAACCTTCACGGTGAGTTGTAAATAACTGCCACATCGTCAGGAGCTGCCTCTCAACGAACGGTTGAGAAACGTTGACTGAGGGCAAAGTAGTCGGTTGGTCAACTTGGCTTCGCAGATTTTTGGCATTAGTTTTTCCACATCCCGATACAATGGCCTTGAGTTTAAATTTTCTGCTAGATACGTCGCTGTTTGCGGAGTCTAACATCGTCAACCAAAAGACGCTAAAATTACGAAATTCACTAGATCTACTCACGAAATTTCATTCAATCAAGGTCCATCGCATCTCAGCAAATTCGTCATTTCAAATCGAATATCCGCAGTTGTGTGACCTGTTTTCGGTTTTCTTCTCCACTTCAACGAAATGATTGACCGTGTGTAGTGAGTTGGCCAGCCGTTATGGATCTTATTCTTCTGATGATTGCTTACAAAATATCGAGCAGGTAGGAGCAGTACTCTGGGCATTCACACGCACCAGTATGGGCTAAGACCTGGCGATTATCACGCTAAGTGTCAAATTGACAAAAATGGTGGAACTGTCGAGTTCGATGAGACCCGAACCAGTGTGGAAAGTCACTTGGACATTAGTATGATATTTGATCTGTACTTACCTCCTACATCCTTGAAGTATTTCCGGTACAAACCATGTACGTGATGCGTTCTCATGGATTAAGCATATCGTACCAGATGCAATGAAGTTTTACTTGGTTGGTTAGAGGAGAACCTTTCTTGAAATCAGCCAACATTTTCTAGTAGAAATTAAATGCTGTTAAATCATAACATGGTCTTATTGGTAGAAAATTTCGGGTCATCTCTTTCTCTCTCTAGCGACTAATTAATCACACGATTCTAGGTGGACGCTAATGAATAGTTCCGTATGCCGGCGTGTGTATGATTTTGTATACACCTACGCTTGCTTGCCTGGTCACTGTTAAACAACACATTCGGATGCTTAGGTTCCTAAATCGCTCTGAAACATTTTCACCTCTATTTCCCGTCCATTTATTTCGATTAAAAAAAACAGGTTGAAATGCAGCGGGATCGCCCGTTCAGTCGTCAGAATGAATTTCGTTTCTCTGTCAAGGAGCTGAAAACCAAACTCGACACTGTCGAGTCTCATTTGAATGACGAGCGACAACGTTTGGACAAGCTGAAATCGTCTTCTCATGCCTTTGCCGAGTTGATGCTCGAGGCAGTCTGGGTCCGAGAGAAGTTACTGCAGTTGAAACGACTTCCAACCCCGGGCCCGATCAATGCAGCTCAGGCCAGTCTTTTGGGTCCAAAGTTACTTCAGCTGCAGCGACTGCGCCGTCAAATTAGAAGTCACCTGTTGGAGGCAGAGAACCGAATGCCACGGATGAAACGACTTTGTGAAGTATGATCAAATGTTGTTTTGGTTCCATTAAACAGTGAGAAAAATTCCGTTGTTATTCAGTAGTTAGTTGTAAACGGACCAATTTATCAGATTTTGTCACATCACGACTCTTGATTGTAAATCAGCAAACATGTTCGCATACATCGCAAGTGACAGGGAGAGGACACTCGGAGACCTTCCGGTGAACGTTCTGCAATTTCCGGTCTGCAACAAACATCCGTTTCATCGCTCACTGTTTATCGATCGTGTATAAAAATAACCAATGAACGCACAAAACTTGGGTTTCAGGCCTACCGAATATTTCTAACTGATGATTATTTTGTTGTGCTAATCCTTCCATTCTTCTTTCGGTTTCCTACACAAACTTTTTTCACAGACCATTTAACCTCTGAATCAGGGCGTAAAAGATAATGCGGAAGAAAACGACAAACAAAACAAACACTTGTTTACGGTCATCGCAGGTATCAGCTCATTCGTCGTCCACACATGCCCCATCGTTTCACCATCGCGATACGGGTTGGCTATGTCGACTGCCATGATCCTATTACCAGATGTCACCTGCAAAACAGTAAGACTATTTGAGGCCCTTGAACCGCGCTGATTTCTCCGCCCGTGCAGCCGTTGGATCAGGACAGACATCGTAATTGCCCGATGCACCTCTTTTTGCCGTTTAAGCCACTGAGCACACGTTTTGTAACCCACCCACGGTTACTTTGCATTCAGGGTTTCACCACCTCCGAGAATCATCGATAGGGCGCAGTCAACGCGACCAAGAGCCCCGGGTATTTGTCTTCGGCCTCACAATTATGCGTGAACTTGTGCACTGTCAGGGGAACACAATGAGCTGAATGTTTCTGCAACTCACTGTATTATGGAAGCAGTTGCAGATGGTTATAAGGCCGGTAGAGAATCTGAAATCCAACGCACCCAACTTCAGACACACTGAGGTATTTGAGATCTTTTAGTCTTGTTATGCTGGTACTTGAGCGTTTCAGCCGTACGGATTATGTGGCTTCTTATGTCACTCAGTAAAATTCTACTTTGCAGTGCATGCGAACTGTTTCAAAATGACCATTCATCAACGTGATTTTTTTTACCAGGACTGCTAAACAAATCCGGGAAATCCGTGTTGCTCTGCAGATAAAACCAATTGACGTAGGAAGGATGAGGAAAACATAATTCTCGGATTCTTCATTTCTGAGCTTTCATGAGAAGTGCAAGAAAAGTGCTCACTAGGACGGACGCGTAACTGTTAAAGAATACCTTTCCAGTGAAAATACACACTGGCTCAATGGTCTGTGCTGAGCAATATTACTTTACCTTTACCTGTCCGATGTATTTAATCCCTGAATGCGCGGTCTCAGAATCATTTGGTTTTCGAGTTGTAACTCTGATTGTATGGGTCCGACTGTTTGGCCGTGATCAGCTGATCAACATCGCTGCCGTTAAATATCGTTGTCGCAGATTTGAACCCTTCCATCGCCTCCCAACTCTCGATTTGGAAACGTGCACTTAGTTGTGTCTCCCTTGTTGCAATTTGTTTACGTTATCACAGCAAGAATAAAGAAAATAAGTATTAATGATTCCAGTGCTCACCAGTATCTTAGCAATTCACAATATGACTCTCAAAATGACTGGCAATAGTCCTTTTGGATGTACCGATTTTGCATACAGAGAGGGTCACACTATTCTACAACTGACTTTGGAAAGGTTTTCGTTCCTTCGTTATTTATGAGACAACGTAATTTTTTTATGCGTTCTTTCAATCGCCGGTCGATTTAGTCAGGTTGCAAAGTTTCACGGAAACAAATGGTAAGGACAGCCCATCTTCAACACCATGGGAATTTGTAAGTAGTAATTGATTAGCCATGTTCAAAGGCGGTGCAGATGAGATCAATTCTCTTCTGAACACTGCATTTATGGTTTTTACTGCATTCTTCATTTGTAATCAGACGGTTGGTTCACGCGTAATTTCTAGGGAAACTCTGATTTCCGCGTAATGCTTATTTTCCATTTAAATCTCGGTTGATCAATCCGCCCGAATGTTCGGTCACCCGTAGTCTGGTGCGGAATTTATTCAGCTGTTCGCTACATTGAGATAAGCAACAGTTCGATTGACTTTCGTATGGTATACGCACAAGGAACAATACATGAATACAGATCTCCCGTGGACACGCACTGAACACTTTACTCCCGATTTGCTTCCTAGTTCAAGGTCAAGATTGGGGTCAGAATTATTATCTTTTATCTTTTGCTTCCTTTATTAAAGAAATAACAATGTACATCATTTTCCATGAATATGGTAGCAGTCAACAAAGGGCTTCTAATTGGGAAGTTGACCGGCGGTGGGAGAATTCGAACCTGCGACCTTCGCGTCCAAACGCTATGATCTTACCCGCTTGATCACCGCCGGCCAAAAGAATAAAGGTAGCATTGCTTGTGCACTAGTGGTTTCGCGTTGGCCGATGATGAAACCACAGAGGGTTTGAGGGCTAGCCTCGTCGACCGAATAGTTTTACAAAGCATTTACCTAAACTACCAAGCAGTTGCGCTGTTCTACTATTCTTCAGTGAAATAGGTACAAAGTATGTCAATATTGCCACACATTAGTTGGTAAATGGTGCAGCCCGTTCTGCATTGAGACAAGCATCTCCTTGTGCATTACCTGATTATTTCTGTATGTGCTGTTTTATTCTTCCTTAGAAATTATGCTCCAGTCATGCCATCTGTATTTTGTCATGAAATTCATAGACGTGCTGAGCAGAGTATCAAAAATCTGTGGAATAACTGACCTTAGAAACTACACTGCTTGACATTGAGATCGTGTTGAATCGTTAATTACTTCACAATTATCAACTTATACTGTCTAATTTCTGATGGCGATCTCAATGATAAAAGTCTTTGATCTCAGCCGGACTCGAACCTATGCACGAAGTCCACCCGCGAATGTGCCCCTCATGTTCCAACTGAGCCAGTGGCACATGCTGGTGTTTGTTCAGAAATCTCACCTGTTACGCATTCATTAGCTTTCATTAAGTTCCAGTGGTGTCCTAAAACACAGCTTCGCGAGTTTGGTTGCTTTCCCATCAAGGTCAGCTGAAATATCTCGTGACCTTCATCTTAATTTTATCAAATTACCGATTGTGCAGGTTGTCTTGATAAATTCTCTTTTCTTCAATTATCACCTCCTTTATTAAGGATGTAGAAAAAACTTATTGTACCGAAAAATATGCAAATCTCGGAGTGAATACGAAACAGTTTCAAGATATTTTGTGTGAAATCCGCGGAAGTTGGGCCACTCTCGATTTGGAATTGGAGCGTTGGCGACGGGACGCAGAAAGCGGTGAAATGGTCTGTCAGTTTGCACTAGATGCCGCGGAAATCGCAGCCTGGATTTCCGAGCAGGAGTTGTACTTGTTGACCTCTGATGAACCGAAGGTTGGTTCCAAATTTTCATCGGCCTGATTTTACACAAATGTTTTTGCCAACTTCTAGCCGTTTTCATCATTGGGTTTCTGAGACCTATCCCATTAACGCTTGTTGAAATTGACAGGCACTCTTTATTTTGCCACTATTCTGCCAAATGTCCGCATTCGAAAGTCTGAAGGTGAGAATATGTCATTGGAACTCCATGTTGTTCAAGTGAATTATACATTTATCACCAAAGGATCAAAGGATCGAATCGCAGATCCGGCGCTCAGTTTGGTTGCAGACGGCAACTGGCTGTCGTCCGGATCATTGCCACACTTGACCTAATGAGATGTTACGTGGATTCAGGGTCACAGTTGCCAGTGGCTAAGGGGCATGCCCCATCCATCACACTCATAAGTAAGGCAGGCCAAAAAAATTGTCGCCATCGCACCGCTGACTGCACACTTTTTCAATCAACGACCCTATAAACAGTGAATGGGGGTACCTAAAGCGAACGCAAATCACAGTAACGAAAAATGTTTGATAGCAACTAATATAACTTGTTCAGCTGGACTGTGATTCAAGCACAATTCATTGCGGATTCAACTAGAATGGAAAGAGGTTTACATCGGTAATCGAGTTGCATTTTGTGTAGCTGCTTAATCCCTGCTGGCAAGATTCGCAGTACCCGGGAAATGGAGACCTTCGTGGAAATCAAACGGGACTCTTCCGATTTTAAATCTCGTCTGATAAAACCGAATTGCTTCAAACTCACATCAGATTCATCGCAGCAGTGGATTTTTACTTCCTTTTATTTATGAAATAATGGCGTGCATCACTACTCAGAAGGAGGCTGCGGCCAACATAGGACTGGCAAACGCCGAAGTTGGTTGTCCATGGGCAGATTCGAACCCGCAACCCTCACATCCATACGCCGCGACCTAATCCGCTTGACCACCGCCGAATCTCGGCATGCTCAACGTTTAAGAGGCCATAAACAATCAAGAAGACAACTCACGCCATTTGACTGAGTGACTTTTATCGGTGAAAATCTCCGTTTATCAGTTGCTGATTGAATAAGAGTAGGCATTGGGTGTCGCGACTTCTTGTTGTTTCACTCGGTCAACAACTTGATAGTAAGGCTGAAAGACTTGAAAATCATAGTAGCTTCGAAAATTAACACATTACTCGCATTTCTCCATGCTCATTAGTTTGCGCACACGCTTAGTTAGGCTGACTGATAGCGATCTGGCAGTTAATATTATGAATGTAAATTTGCGGGTTCGAATCGTTTCAGTGCCGCTCACATTTTCCATCGGTTATCCCAAAAAGGTGGGGCCTGATTCTTTTCGAAAATATCCTTTATGCAAGAGAAGAAAGCTTACAATAATTAGATGAAAATATATTCCCACTTATACGTATGCCTCATCCCTAAGAATCCTGTTTTCTTTGTTTGAATATCTCGTGTCACCGCAGATGCTGTGTTCCGTCAGTGTCGATTCGTTCCTGAAATACCGTAGAACTCTTAGATTTCTAGCTCTACTCGCATTTTAACGAAGTTGATTGTCTTCATTTGATTCGAAGTGTCCAGAAGTTGGTAATCTTCGGACTCTCTAGTAGATGCTCTATCACTGGGCTACCGTGGGCGCAGCTCTCGAACGCCAACTACATAAATGAACATCAAGTTTTGTGCGAATCCACTATTTCAGTGACACACATCGAATAACGTTTCCGGTCACTAAATTAGTTCCGTTCATCACTTCCTAATGGGAGAGGACAGCACAACTGACCAGGACCTGAAAGACATTTTTGACTGGTTTCCAGTTGCTTTAAGGTGGTGGGGCCAGGAGCCAGAGGTTACGCGCATTTATGCACCGAAAGCGATTTGCGCAGGTCTGGATGTTCGAGAGTCACATTCAAGGGGGTTCAGTATGGAGACGAAATTCAGGGCTTCGATTCCAGAAAACGATGTCGTCAGTCCCAGTTCGGGTGCGGTGGATATGCACTGTTGAACGATGACATCACATGATGAATTGTTTTATGAAAACATTCAATCTCTTACTACTAACACATACCAAGTAGCCAAGTTCTATAGGTCATATCTAAAGCCTTCGTCGTATGTAGGCTACCTGCAGAGAAGTAATCTATCAGTAGGGGTTGACTGCTGTGCGCTAGCAGACAGTAGACATGCAAATCAGTGGCGGATAGTTGCAACACCATTTGGCGAAGTTAAACAGATCGTTGAGAGTCTGCCCCGTTGCAAAGTGGCTAGGGCGTTCGACTGAAAACGAGTCGTTCGTCTCCCGTTTGCGTCCCAGTTCGGGCGCGTCGGATGCGCAATGCTATTGATTCCCAACAAGGACGAAACAGTTGTACAGTGTTTCCATGGTTTCTTAATGGTGATTTGAGCGATGATATCATGTGGTGAATTATTTCAGAAGTGCATTTTCTATCTTCTTAAGCTTCACCAAAATTTACACGAGAAAAATTGAAACAAGCATGAAGTACGTTGCCTGTGGGTTCAAAACATATAATGAAGTGTTTGTCTTTTTAACAATTTTAAAATAATGGTAAATTTTGTAACTCACATAGATGGCCTATGATTCCTTTTGGTCATTAGCATTGACGATTGGATTGCAAACGTTTTAGCACCAGTCAGCTTATGATGGTACTACCGCCTTGCTGAGCTCATAGAACAATGGGTCTCGAAATCTTGTCTTGCTAACCCCTGTATCATAATTAATGAAAAAAAACACGATAACTTCACTTTAGCCCTTATTTTGTTTTTTTGAATCTTTCGATGGTAAATGCAATCTACCGACCAAGCAAAGCTACTCTTCAGAAATTCTTTAGTGAGAACCTAATAACGGAATGCCTATGTATGGGCAATGTTTGGACAGGAGAATACCGAGTGCACCAGCTTCATTAGTACAAATAACAGTGAAGCCGATCGTATGGTTCATCCATCCGTAAACAAAACTTACTACTGACAACAAAAATCCGTACGTTGATTTACTTGGTCAAACACCGAACCGTACGATAATAAGATGAATCGCTGTTTGCGGTCTAATCAAGAAAAAAAACTCATTTTAGTAGTCCGTAAAACAAATCTGTTTAAGGTTGTCTCTCGTTGGGATTAACGGTTTCTATAGTATCATAAAAAGACATCGGATGTGTACAACAGTGGTGGATAGCGAAATTAAAAGTACGGAAGTAGTCATGCGTGTGGCCCACGGATGGGCGCGGCCTGTCGATTAGATCAGTACGAATAGGATAGAGAGAATATGATGGGCAATTAGTGAACACATATAAAGGTCATCCTCAAAAGGTTGCCCATATCATAAATGATTTACTTCAATGCACTGCTGATCAATGGCAGTTCTGATCTGGTGTTCCAACATTCCGATTTATTTAACCAGCCATAAAGACTGTTCCAGTCTACATTATTCTCTTGGCTAGTTAGTTGTTGTTGGTATGGCATGCATGCACTGTGATCTTCAATTTGGATACTTCATCAATCTGAAACGAAGAGGAACAGAAAAACCAACGTTAGCCGAAACCCCCTTAAAGCGTAACGGCCAGCATCAAAACTTCGGCAACAAAACCCTTAAGGTGCTATGCAGAATACACGATACATTGGTACGGGATAAATTTTACAATGGAAAAATTTGAAAACATTTTGCCGATGAATTTGTCTGAGCAAGTTGTTTTTTTTTAATGTTCTATAGGTTGTATTGTAAATGGTATAATGTTAATAACGCAGCGTTGTTGGTAGATGGAATGCGCCAACGTTTCGATTACCGTGGATAGTCTTCCTCAAGGAAAGTTTTGCTACCGAATTATCTCTCTGTTGGTTTCAGTTCACACTATTTGCCAGACAGATGATTACTGACAGTGACTGAGATCACTGTATATCCTCATTCTTCTAAAGAAAATTGATCTACCAATTTTCCTGTGGTGCATTACTGTTTTTGATATTTTCACAGGTTACCCTGTCTGAAGTTAACAATGGTATCATCAAAAAGTCAGAATTCAGACCACTCTGGTAAAAAATGTACTTATTAGTTCTGAGATCTCACATCAATTAAGGGACAAATTTTAAAGCTCCGGATGCAAAACCATTGGTTTTCAGTAAGCCATACACAGTGTTGCTCCTCCGGAGGGTAAATCCGAGAACCCGAGGATTCTTCAAACCCGTACACTACCATGGTCCGAATGAGCATTTTGTGGCTAAACCTCGAGACCAAGCCCCTGTACATGGTAGACTACTGATTTGTTTGTTCTCGGCATTTTTCATTCTAACAGAGAAGCACTGTATTCTTGACGTGATGTGTTAGTGAAATGTTTATAAAGTGACTAGCCGTACACCAAATCCGGTGACTTGAGGACAGAATTGAATTTTGTGTCCGTGGATATGAGGTGTGTAAATTTCTGGAAACCAGGGCCGATGTGGAAGTAGGATCATGCAGAAAGAAGAAACGGTTGCCTGTATCTTTGTTTCTCTTGATATGAACTTTCATGGTCATGATGATACAAAATATTGTTGCTTACGCTTTCGACTATGATTTATGCAATGGTGATATTTGATCCAGAGCAACGGTGCTGTTACGGTCGAATTGAGGACTGCCACCGGTACTGTCTGTCCACCGAATACTGCAGGACTGGACTCTTGGTTACTTGTTTATTGTCCTCTCGAGAGGGGTCATATCCCATGGGATTCAATAAACACTGATAGAGCAATTGAAATGGAACCAACTGAGATCGAGACACAGGAGTTATCGTATGATCAAATTATTCTACAAAATTTTCTAATTTGAATAGCAATTCCGATTTGTACATTAGAGGTAGATCTTTTTTAAGCCTTAGAACAACAATGCTACGTTTTTTATTTTTGTATTAAAAAAGTTCATTGAAGTAATTATATGCCGATGAATGTTCCCCCTAGGCGTCTCGTACGTATTTCAGTCCTTAGTCGTGGGTCTAAGAAACTTCTAGCCGTGTAACCGAGAAACCAGGCCACATTTATTTGATTACACAGAAATGTTTCGCACTACCAATTTGATTGCAATTTCAAAACGTGTGTATTTATAAATATGATCGTTTTCCAGCCCGTTCGGACCTATAGCCAAGAAATTTGAAAAATGATCGTTCTCTAACCCATTGGATATGTGCCGTATAACATGTGCAACGTTATGATAACACTTCCCGTTGAATCACCAATACTACTTGTGCATATCAAATTAAATATAATGTTAGTTAATGAGTTGCATAAAAAATGACTAAGGAAACCTTATAGAAAACGTCTAGGTGTTGAATTCTTGTATTTTATTTTTGCATGTTCATGCTACACTTTGTGACACAGGTACCGTATCTAAAACATCCATTTGAAAGTTGGATCCATCCCTGTTTCACCCTGCTCCTAGATTACTTAACCAACAACTTAAGCCTCAGTTTTGAGGTACTAAGAGGATTCTTTCACCTTACCAACCAGTAATACGAGGACAACAGTGTTCAAGCACTGAAAATCTTCTCAAGTTTTCTGTCGGATGTGGCCATGTTTATGAGCTGCATTGCAAGACCGACCTCACTGTTGTTGTTGTGAGATCTTGAACTTCGCTCGGTAGACGGGTGCCACACGGACGCCAGTGATACGTCAAATTGATAGACGTAAATCGAGCCTTCTGTTTGCGCGAAGAAAGCTATCAGATATGTACCCGGGTAAATTAATCTATCTACTTAACTCAAGCCTTCCCCTGCAAGAACAACGTTTGTTTTCGGGTCAGTCCAATCGTCGAACAGTATTTCGCAGTTCGAAGGCGCAAAACGCATCTTAAACATAACCACACTATCGTTCAGAAGATCGATAAAAAAATTAGAGCTTGCTCAGATGCATAATATTTCTCTCATATTCCAGGGCAGACAACCTAAACCTGAGCAAATATTAATACAACCATTCTCACAGAAGTATGGAATTATATGCACATTCATCTCAATTCAACAGTTGGAAGGAACAGTTAGAGGGAAAATTTTGTCAAACTTTAGCCCCCGTGATGAACTCGGATGAAACATTGCCACGAGTACCAACAGAGGCTTCGGTTATTTATTCACAACGACTAAGAAAGTGAGTTGAGATCCTCTGGCGCATCCTTCAAACAAAGAACGCGCCACGAAATACATGACTGAGTGAGCTTTAAGCCGCTTTCAAATCAACGAAAACAAAGATTCTGGGTCTATCAAAGGTGTGCACATTTTCTAATATCTGGTGAATGAAACCCCGACCAGGTAGGGGAACCCGCCTGGTTCCAATGCAAGCAATTTTCGCGGACGTAATAAGTAGTCGGTAATGCCGGCAAACATTTTAGAGGCCAAGATAACCAAACGAATTTTTCTGAATTTCACATGAAGACCTGTCACCTTCTATATAAGTCAGTACAATCACCAAAATACCTAAGCTGAATAACTTTATTCTTTGAGGGCCCAATTCATTTATCCATCTTTCACAAGTTCTACAATTCCTGTTTTTTCACCTCTTTTCCTTACAGGATGAACAAGCCGCCGCGAACAGTCTACGCAAACATCGTGTTCGTGCTGGGACTATTGATCGTTGGTCTAAACAAATTACCGCGCTCCAACATCGTGGTTACAGTTTGTGCAGTCATTTGGAGACTTTATACAGCCAACCGCCAAAGCCCACAGATAGTCATCTTCGTGATCACGTGCAACAGATCCAAAATTGTTTGGGCCGTATCAGTCAGGCAGCCGTAAATTTGCACAGCCTGATCAAGGAATCCACCACACGGCTTGAATCCAAACTGAGCAAGTACCGGTTGCTACGAGAGGTTGCTGATTTAGAGGTATGTCAGGTCTCTTTCGATATCGTTTCTATCGTTCCCCTTGGTTGAACCGGGTACAGGTTGGCTTGATTCGTCCATATTCTCACTACACCGGATGGATCGAGACTTGTCTAATTATTTAAACGAGTGTTTTCTACCCTTTGGTTCAAATTCGTTCACGTTCGTTGAATACTTGTATTTTTCGCCATAGTACAAGTAAGGTTGCCCAATATCTTAAGCCTCCTGCTTAGTTTCGCTCTCAAAAAATGGTGTCATAAAAAGGCGTTTTAATTTGCTGGCTGTTGATGGAAACATTTCATGATGTCTGTTTGGGATGTGCTTCACGTTTTATGAGTTTCATGACCCCTTTGTTTAGAAACTGTCACACTCACCCGAATAGCGGGGAACAAAGGTTGAGAAAGACGCAACGTCATGATTTTGTTGACTCAGTCTGCATGAGAAATCATTGTCTGGTCCCATTTTGTTTTCTCCGGAATTCAACTGGTAGCTATCTTGTTTTTATCTATGCCCACACAAGATGGTGATGGACAGCAAGTCACAACAGATTATCGCGCCAATCTATTTTCATAATATGAGAGCCAAAAAGCATGGATTAGCAGTTTTGTTACACAATTTAAGGATCTCATGGTACAGTTTACAAATCCTGGGACTTTGCTCTTAAATTTTGACGAAAGCCTCCTGGAGAACTGTGGTTTTTGGTTACTGAACTATTGTGATGACTGCAGGTTATATGCGATGAGGGAAGGGTCTGGATTTGAAAATCACCGAAACAGAACATTTCTAACTAGCGAGTTAATTTACTACTCAAATATAAACTTCGTGTTTGAATAGAGGCTGCCAGATATTCTTAAAAGAATAGCTTACCCCCAGATATTAAAGTCCAACCATTGGAACACTGTACTTGGGTCTGTTAATCAACGAAGATCTGTGGATCGCGTTGAGAAGCTTTTGCGGTCAGCATGAAATACGGTCATCTTAAGAGTTTGTCGGCATTCCGGAAACGGTTAGTGACCATGGAACATGCTAGCGATGGAACAAGGTTACGATATTCGGCGAACCTTTGATAGCCACCCGGCATTCCTTGGTGCTTTGATATGCTTCAATCGAAACGATTCAACCCAGGTTCGAGCCCCACTGGGTTGCTCAGTTGCTATGCATTGTTGTCCATTATTCCTTCGACCTTGGATGAAGTTAGTCTACAGTGTGCTGGTTTAGAGTTTTAGCTGTTATTCAGTAGCGTGCGGGCACTACATGACGAGTGATTTCATGAGGATGTCTTTCGACATCCAATTTCTTCCATCGCATTCGCTTCCGACCCAACCTGATCGATTTGTTTTATTGGCCTGTAAATCGGACTGACTAGACCAACTTGTAGACTTCGAAACGAATACCGAAAAGTCGGGTAGGAGAGCATCGATTTTCATAAGTACATCGCCGTGATCTCTATGTTTCCAATTCATATTATTTGGTTGGCATTTAGACCACAAAACAATCGGAATTCTATGGGAAAGTAAGAATAGGTCTGGAGGTTTTAATCAACCTCGTTTTGTCAATTTAGCTCAATTAGACAACTGTTTTTCCTCCATGATTATAAAGGCCAGAAAGGCTTTCTTTCTTGTGTTTGAAATTCTTTGAGAGCTTTTCGCAAGATTGAGTAGTTTCATTTGTTCTCAACACAACGTCTGATTCCGTGCAAACTGTACAGCACTACCCAATATTTAGTCTCAACTTCGTGAGACTACTACCGTTTCCTACCGAGGAGTTTTCGTGACTGGTTTACGCATTTGGTAGTCCGTGTTTCGGTGAATTTAACCATTTTTGGTCGCAGTATCGAAAGAGTCCTTGTAACTTCCATCATGATGTGTTGACTACTATTTGGAAGTGAGTTCAGCACAGCTAATCCCGTCGCTCATTAGACCGGCAGTAATCACGTGACAACTATGATAAAGTACAAATACGGATTTTGCGAATTCGATTACTCCGTTCCATGGTAAAATTTCGCTTCTATAAATATTTAACATTCAATCTGTACACTTAAAAGTTCACGTTTTTCTGCATAACCAAAAATGCTAGCAAGCGATCAGACTAAAATTTTGATGTTATTTTGTGTCTGTTAATTTCATTTTCTGCTTCCGAGTTTATGCTGTTGTAGGGTGAAAGATATTTCGGCTTAGTGATATTTAAAAACCTTTTGGATTCGCCATCCCCATTTGAATCATCGACAAACCATGGCTTGTTGGACTTCTTGTAACTGTCCAGCTTACCTCAAGCAATCTGGACTCACAGACATATCAGTCATAACCGATTGCGTATATTTTGTTCATAAGTACAGCATTATTCCCCCTTTCCGTGAAATTAGTAATCCATACCAATCGTTTATGTTTTGATTTTCCTGATCACAGATGTGGATTGCAGAAAAATCCAAAACAGCCGTCAGTCATGAGCTTGGTTCGGATTTGGACCATTGTTCTATGCTTCGTGATCGATTTTCCAATTTCATCAAACTGACCGTGCCCGATGGTTCGAAACGTCTGTCCACTGTGAACTCACAGTGCGTACTCTTGATTGCCCAAGCGCATCCTGAAGCGGCAGATATTGCCGCGGCCAAAGACAGCGTTAATGAGGCGTGGGCTGATTTGTTGGAACTGATCGAGACGCGAAAACAATTGCTCCGAACCGCTTGGGATATGCATCATTTCATTAACGATTGTCAGGTATTCATGTTGCACATTTTAAGTGTCGTTTTCACGTATCGAGTTCTTATATCTACCGAGTTATATATATATATATATATATATATGCATAAAAAGGCATGTTTGCACATATACATATATTTTTTAACATGTCTGGAGCGTGAGCACAGTGGGGGAGGGACGTGTTCCACAGCTACTAATGTCCACTACACGAGTGGTGGGGAGAGGACCGGAAACGGTGACCTTGAAACTCAGAGTGTCCTAAAACCACATAAGTCCGCACTAGATCAGATTTGGTAACGAAGTATTCTCTGCCATCATGTATGGCTGCCGGGACCGCGGCAGAAAAACAGCATATGCGAGCGAGAGAGGGAGTGATTTTTGCAGGATTTACCGCGCTTCAGCTTTTCCAAACTCCTCTATTTCCTAGATTGGACTTCGTAACTCATGGTTCACCCTGGACGTTGTGCTATCCAGTTTTCCAAGCCCTAGCTAGGGAGTTGCTTAGAAGGACCACTTCGTGAATACTTGATCAAAACAACGAATTCGTGAGCGGCGAAAGAGAACAACAGTAGCTAGAAATTAGCAACATTTGAGGAAGCATGTGATCCGTTGTCAACAGTATGTTTTACGTATGGAGGGAAGAAGATTTTCCTGGGATAACACGACTGCTTTCTCGTTTATTGTTCCTCACCAGCATAACTATGCATAATCAGTGACTAGAACCGGCGCGATCAGTTTAATGGCCAAAGCGTTTGACTCAATCTATTTTCTTGGGTTTGTGCTTCAGTTCGGGTGCAGCAGGTGCGCACTACCGATGGCTTTCAACTGGCATCAAATGGCTATACACGACATTCATAGTCTCCTCAGTGATCATATGGACGTCGATACTGTGTGCCGAATTGGTCAGCAACGATTAATGTTAGCACATAAACGCACTATCATAAACACCCTAACAGATATGTTGCTACTCTTTATCTATACCATGGTATCTTATCGCTTGAGTTATTATTTGTTTCTGATCGTTTTAAACGTCGCCCTTGAAAGTCACGAGATAGTATTACTTCACTAGTCTAGTTTTGTTATACTCATTTCCGAAAGATGAAACTCTAATGCGTGGACTGCTTTTAAAATATGGAGGTTTGGAGATTTCATTTTATGTATATTCCTGCTACTCCCCAGGATAATAAATATACGTGTATGGAAATATGGTTGACTTGATCGATTAAAATAACCTGAGAAACAAGTGAACGTTCAATTTGCATATATTTACATATGCATACATACTATAATGTTGAATCACAGTACCAAAACTAAATGCCTTCGCGGAAAACTAGAAAAAAAAATTGAATTTCAGCTCAACTCAATACGGTACGACTGGCCATCACAACGAATTCGGGCGGTGAACTCCCGAATCAACAGTACAGGGATCCTTTTAAGGCGTTCACATCCTGCTGAGTAGTTTTTTTGATTGGACCATGTGATGATTCCAACTGGTCAATTTGTAATCTCGTCCGTTTGGAACTTCTTATAATTTTATATCTTGTATGATTGAATAGCGTTTTTCTTCCTCCACTTGATCGCTATAAGTAATGAGGACGTTTGATTTAGTCGGAACTGCCAATCCCACACGTTTGTCCGCCGAAATTTCACCAGTCCGACTGACTGGCTGGACAACAAGATAACGAACGAAGCACGTGACCGTGATTTGAGCAGCATACCTTCTCACTGTTAAATTTGCTAAAACTATTGCATTTTACAGTGCAATATTTTTCTTCAACTTGCTATTTTTGCCACATGCTTGAAACATGCTTGTGGTCGAAGATACACTTTTCGTTTCCTCCAGGACACACTATACTAACAGGGGAGGGGTATCCATTTAGTAGAATAGAATCACACAAGGTTTTATCAGGTCGATGAAATAAACGAAAAAACTGGGTGTGGAAATATGAAAATTACTGCGTTATGGAGTATGATGATGGAACGTCGCATTGGCCAAATGTGTCACGGAGTCAGATAGATCTGTTTCATCGGTAATCCGTGGCCAAAAATTTGCAATCGGTAAACCCATACAATGTGCAATTTCTAATCCTTTGACCAGAATGAAACCGCATTATCACTTTGGAAACCAACTGCCGGATGAGGTCGAGTCATGACCGCTAGCAAGACAGCAAAGAGGTAAACCGAATAAGCCATATATTGACGGATCCTTTTAATCGTAGTGAGCGATCCAATCATCATAACAAGAGGATTTTGTCACGTCAAATTAAATCCTAGCAATTTTGACCAGTCCAAGTGATGGCTCGGCAAACCAATGAAATATGTGACATTCACAAAGACGTGGATGTCTTAATCCGATGTAGTTGGTTTTCTGAAATAGAAAGACGTTTGTGACAGCCTACCTTACATTTTCTCCCTAAAGCTAGAGTAAATGAACGATTGCTATTTAGCAATAATATGCTTATCCTCTTGGACTGTCTCGACTAATCCACTTCAAGCAGACATGGTCGATCCTACAAACATGCCGCTGCGGAGGATTTCCTAGACGAGATCATTTGGCATGGTGTTTTTCTCTGATCACCTAGTAATCGACATCCACGCGCTTTCATGCCCGATTTTCGTCCAATTCATGAGTCATTGATGACTACCGTATAGCCTCAGCTAAACAAATTCCCTGAATCCCTGAATAAACTCTGATTCTGTTTAGAACGTTTGTAACTGCATGTTCCCATTCAGATGGTTAAGTCATACGGTCTACTAACAGACGTCATGCAGACCAAACACACTTCTGCGTTTTTATTTCCTGGTCATACAGATTACACGTTCGTCTGTTCGTTTGATGTGATCTAATCTTCACGAAATTGGAAGGTAGTCTGGCTGCCAATCAGAATGCAGGAAATGAGGAGTTTATACAACAAAATATTTTTTTTTTCAAGACAGACATTGAGCAGCTTGATCCTTTGGTTCAACAATGCCGGCGGCGAACAAGGCGGTGGGCGTAATAAACCACACAAAACGGACACAAGGATTCTCAGAGGCTGATTTAGATCTACGAATCCCTATTGATCCCATTCAGTAGCTACTGTCAATAGCTTGTTTGGGCGACGGCTCGCGTATTTAGCGGAAATGATTTTTGATCGTGCAAATCCATTCTCGCCTAGCTCTCCATTGACTTTGACTATAATTTTGCATTTTGACAGACACGCAGTGGAAATCACTCGGTGGTTGAAGCAACGAATGAAAACATTTTATATGGGAAAACTGAACTAAAAACCGCAGCGTGGTTCTTTTGTGGCCTAGAACGTTGTCTTGGTTCAGGATAGGTTGCTATCAAACAGGCATGATTGGACGGATGGGCAGTGACAGAGAAGGTCAAAGGTGGATCATCCTTGTAGCATCGAAGAGAGAAGCCGAATAGTTTGACTTCACAAATGCGCACAGTTTTTTGTGGACTGCGGGTTGGTGAACCTTCTTTGGCAGATGAGTAGCACTATCTGAGGACAAAGTTGGACTAAAACTTTGCCGTCAATCTTCACTCTAATTTGTACGTGCCCTCCGGAATTGTACAAACTGTCAGAGAAGTACTGTTTGAGATTGGGTATGGGTTGCAGAGAACGTGTCCAAACCACTGTCAATGGCGCTTTTGTTTTCAGGAAACAACAGAATGAAGACGCGGTATGAATCCTTGTTGGTTTCTTTTCTCATGCCATCACAACAGGTTAGTCACGCAGTAAACATGTATGGCGCCAGTGATCAGTGATCTCATATCTCAGTGGACGCTAATTTTCACAATCAAAGAACTGTTAAGATAGACTCCCGGATCTTGGTTTCGACATCAAATTCGTTACGACGTCAAAATGCGCTTTGTGGCCGTAGAAAAGGTTTTTTAATCTATAATAATGAGCGTCTTGTTATCATTAATGCTAGATATCCTCCTCTGTTTGAGGGAATGACAATCCCCAATTGTTGATTCCAAAATTATCATGAACAATGCAAGGGGTCATAAGTTACTTGCTATTACATTTTTCTTCCTTTCTAAAATCAGTGGGACAGTCCGGTATTAAGCTTATGCGAGTGAAAACAAGGTCGGTTACTGGCATTTCAGCGTTCCATTCTGCCTGTTTGGTTCACCATGTTATATCTGTCGTATTAGTTTCCATGTAGAGAGAACAAAGTTAAATCGAGTGTTTCCTGTATGGTCGACCACTAAGATAAAATTGTTTTTGCTGGAAAGAAGTAAGTTGATTTTAGAACACAACACCCCCGTTTTGGACCAATGGGAACTAAGAGACTACACTCTCCGACTCCTGAAAAGCACCACCCACGGTGTAAGAAACGAGGCACGATTGTTGTGTACTAGTGAACACTGCTGGAAATGCTTACATTGTATATCCGCATAGGAAATCATGCCTAGTTGCGCGACTAACCAACACATTTAACGGTGGTCTCTTTGTTTACATGCTATTCAACAGAAACTGCACTTTGTTTCCCTGGCCCAGTTTAGTCCGTTGCTAAGGGTTCAGATTTTGCTTAGTAGTGATGTGATCTTCAATATATATCGAAGATCTGAAAACAACTTTGCCTTTCTGATTTTGAACTAATCCAGTGATTATGGTTCATTTCACTTCAGTTC
The DNA here is from genome assembly GCA_008360955.1 of Fasciolopsis buskii. NCBI lineage: Eukaryota > Metazoa > Platyhelminthes > Trematoda > Plagiorchiida > Fasciolidae > Fasciolopsis > Fasciolopsis buskii. The sequence continues at coordinate 98,349 of LUCM01008604.1, forward strand.
GGTTTTTGCAACTACTGACCTTTCAGCAACGTGTTATGATTTTCGTTACTATCTCACAAGACCGTTTATTCAAGAAAGAAAGAAAAGAAGAGCCAACCTAAGGGTAGCAAGTTAAAGCACGATATCGCATTGACCACCATATTGGATCATATTACCTATTGTCTCTAACCCTGGCTTGCGGACACTTTCGTGATCCGCAACCCAGCATTCGAACTGAACCCACAAGAGGCCACTGCGTAGTTGCAGTTTCCGTTCTTTTTTTCAGTTTCACTGACTGACTTCGTCGACCCGTTTTTTTTCAATCCTTGCCTAATCCCCCTCCTCTCAGAAAAAAGAACGGCGCACAGCAGTAGCAACACTGACGTTCTGTGGACATGTTCAAAATGTGTTCACATCACTTTAATCCATTCACATCTAGTGCCTATTCTATAGATTGAATCCTAGGACCAACTACTTTATGCCTAATCTTTTAGTTATGAAAGATATTCTCCCGGCATATGCCATCAGTACTGCGAAGACAATGGTGATCAATCGCAAAAAGTTTTCACATGTCTTCTGTTTGAAATGGTCATGTTTCTGAGCCACACAACAAGGTCTACGGGACTGGTACCGTGCATATTTGACCTTTGATTAGTGTCCGGATTGTATGTCGACGCCACATGTTTCAAATTGTTTTTTTGGTCGCAATTTTTCTCACGAATACAATTGACCTTTGAATATTCTTCTAACTTATCGATCAGTCTGAAAATGGGCTGTGTGGTGTCATTCAACGATGTGTATGCATTTGCATATCGAAGTATTCTTTATCGTCACAGGTTTCGACAGAAAATCCCGAAGTACAAGATTCTACACAATGTTTTTAAGGTAGTCATGTTGCGTCACGTGACCAGAACTGTATATTACAATCACGACTAGGATAAAAACGAGAGTTAAAGTGAATAACCTGTTGCGGAACAACAAACAACGCGACGCTGTGGGGAGATGAAGTGGTAAATTTGAACTGAATAGTCCATTCGCAAACAATACATGTATTTGGATAATGATAGTGAATAGTCTTGTTTTGATTGAATTTAGCAAGACAATATTTCCACTGAAGATGATGGCTTTGAAGCTTCTGTCGAGATGGGCACAATGCTTCTTCTCCGCTTGTACGCTCTGTAATAATGACGGTTAAAACTTTGTCAGATTGATTGATGACGGCTTTACTTGGACAAAACTATCTTTCAGGGCCAAATGATGTAAGGAGTGTATAGACAAGTCGATGCGCCATGTATTGATCTTAATTGTGAATGATATAATGTTAATAACACAGCGTTGATGGTAGATGTAATGCGCCAACGTTTCGACTACCGTGGGTAGTCTTCTCAGGGCAAGTTTTGCAATTAATTGTGTTATTAACATTATATCATTCACAATTAAAACTATCTTTCGTCGTTCTCGTCAATCATGTTGAAATGTGCTCGGCTGTTTGATGGCCCATTTTCTTTGCTACGTTGTTGATGACTGCACGAAGCTCTGACTTCTTTCTAACAGAACCGCTGTTCGCATTTCGTCTCCACTTAGTTCTGAATTGCTCTGATTGTGGTAGGGAATGTGTGAAGATATCGTCTGGGGTAAATTGAACAGTTAATCTGATGTCTTTGGTTTCTTCGTCCGTATTCATTAAATTAATAATTTGAATTGGGTGTTCAGAACTTGTGTGGACCAGAACATGGAGAACATGCTGTGTTCTAACTTTTATTTCCAATTAGATACGACTCATTCGTCCCTTATTAGTAAATCAATGCCACCCTGACGATTGATGCATGAATTTTTGCTCGATTGCTTAGTAACTGAGCTTTGTATGCGTGTGTTGCTGATAAGAGAATAGGCACATAATTAAGAACCAGATATAGAAACAGTTTTTTCTCGGTGGGTATCGAACTCGGGTGGCAGTACAACGCTTGCTTACTAGCTGAGCTACGAGTTAAAGCCGAAGAGCTCCTGGGCCTTTCGTTTGCCAGTCACATCGGTTTCCCGCTCAAGTTACGTAGGCAGAGGGCATCCAAGAGAACACAATGAACTTTTCTTATTTGTTTGCCAACTGCCGGGTATTTTCATTATTCAGCTTAATCCTTGAGTGAAAAAACGGAATATTCAACATAGCTGGTTTATAGTAAACTCTAGAAATTTTGAAATTGAAGAGCGCTTGTGGTGTCTTAGTGGTCAGATCTGGTCATTAAATTGTGTCCGTTTTTTAAGTAACCTGCACTGCATGTACTGTGTCAGTTTGGTGGTTGTTTTATTGGTTCGCTATTTTCTAGGTGGCGCAAAATCGATTGATTGAAGGCAGTCTGATGAGTACTTATTCAGAATTCAATGATTAGTTCTGGTTACCGCTGGTTGACCTCCATACAACCGCTCTATTAGTAATTTACGTCATAAACCTTATTTATCAGTGGTTTCTGTTCATTTGTCCTAAAGGTATTGGAATGAGAAATCGGGTGATAGGACCCGTCCTGCAGCCCCTGAATTCAAATAGTTGTTTTTTTTTCTGGTAGAAACATGTTACGATGTCTGGGCTTTCCTTACAGCAGTGCACCAAATTTTACGTATTTCATGTCCATTGGTCTGACCCCAGAGTGTGCATAGGTTTTTCCGAAAAGGAATAGATTCTTCTCTGGCAGAGACTTCCCCGATTGAGTAAGGGTGTTCTTGGATCGCCGTGTCATCTCCCATACCCGAGTAGTTCGTTACCCATCGGCACTGTCCGTAAATCCTTTGGCTAGTTAGCCCACTAATGGCCCATTGTTACCATCGGAACTGGGTTTATTATGGTTGCCTTGGTGAAAAGTCGTCCGTTGTCACGACTTGGGTGTGGTTGATTCAACGATCGCCTCCAATGCCAGCTTAGTTGTGCCTATGACTAAGCTTCATCTGGGCGACCGCCGGCTGGCCAAGCCAACGACCCACTCATCTGATTGCTTGATCAAACTTGAGCACATCCAACACACCTTGAAAGGGAAGAGTGGGGAACGTGGAGTCAGTTCGGTGACAGGATACACAAGCACACACACATACACACCAATCGCATTCAATCACCAGCACGGACACACATGCGCACACGCACACAAATAAAAAGGGGAAAATTGATCGAAGCCCAACTTGAATACCATCAACTTTTCAGCTTCCATGATAAAAAACACGCGTATCAATTCCCACAGACCAACTGCTTGATGTACTCTCAAGTTTAAAAAATAGGCTTTCGGTGGCACGGATTCGGAAAAGAGAAAAGGTTTTTTTGGCTCCAATGGAAGTAACGAAGCGGTCAAATATCTTTTGCATTCATCCATGATCATAATCACAACTGTATATTCTTATTTATATTCGTTAAACTGACTCGTTCGTTCGATTAGTTTTTTTCTCGTAAGGACCAACATCATTTTGAGATATCAAACCAAGGGTGACTTTATTTTGATAAGTAAACCCTGGAGAGATCATCGGTGATTGGTTTTATGTAACCTTGGTAACGTCCACAAGGAAACTATTTGAAACCCATAAATTGTCAAATAATGATTACGACCGAAATTAGTAAGGTAAATTTCTCGATAGATAATTCTTATCCCAATTGCTTTGACACCTTGCAGTCGAACTGCCCGATCGCAACTGTGCCTAGTTGAAACCCAGATATGGGAAGATCCCAAATCCATTCTAAATGATCTGCGTATACACGGTCAACGGAAAACTGTCCTCGCGATTGAACTGATTCTCTAAAAGCACAGAAAGTGTACACACCGAGGGTGGTGAGTTAGGGTAGAACGTGAAGAACACGACAAGTTACGTATTGTTCTTCATGTCGGTATTGCGTTAAGAAAACGTTGATTGGAAGCAAGAAGAATCGTTGTCTTGGTAAACGTGGTAGATTTACCAATAAAGTTTCGTCTTCTGGGCGATACACTCCAAGTGAAAAAGTAAATGAATAAGTTCATCATGTTTGAGTTAAACAGGAAGACGGAAGATGGATTGGGTAAGCCAGGAATGGAAACTGAAATTCCGATATTATTTTCACATTCGTTCGACAACGTTTACCAATTTATCTTCACAAAAAAGAGTACGTTGTCGGTTTACGCTTTTTTGCGCTAGTTAGATTGATCACAATCTTTCCACATCACGCATTTCACTAACTTCATGATCTTGGTGTTTACTGAGCCCATTGTTGGACGTTTCAGTAAAACATAATTGATCTTGTCTTTTGAGTACTACCGGGAACTCACTGATGGGAGAGAAATTTACCGAAATAAATTCGTGAACTTCTCACATATTGAGACCAGATATTTTGACGATTGATTTGTTCTCAGTCTCGCGGTTTCGACTAGCTAACCGTCTATATATTTCCACCCAGCGAAAACGTAGTGTCCACATTTTTTTTAATCCTCGTTACTTCTTCCCATTTTTATTTCTGTTCCAACTTCCTTTGACCGGAGCCGGAAAAGTTTGTTAGCTCCGACCCAAAGACCTTTAACTTCGAAGAGCAAACTGTAGTCGAGTTCGATCAAAGCGTATACAAATATTTTGACATTGGCAAATTTTGAAATGTTGTTTGATTAAAAGTGGGCAGGACAAAGGAGATTCATTGACCCCATTCTTCTCAGTCAACGATTGCAATGGTGTCAAGAAATTCAGGGTAAATTACAGAATGCCTGCTGGAAGGCAGATTAATGACAACAAATGTTGCGCAATCAGTTGCGGGGTGGTCTGATCACACCACTCTCGACGAATGGATTGCGAGCAAGCCAACAATGCATCTAACCATGCGAGAGAAATGTGCCTCAAACATACCAGTTCTGTAAGCAAAAAAGCATTTGGGCAGCATAGGTGACGCATCGTTTGTCTCTTGTCAGCACTAACAGAAATAGGGACACAAATCAGTGGAAGAAATGGGTGTTGCATTTCACGATCTCTACTTTCTCGTAGATTTCGGCCAATAATAAAGACATTTTGAGCCGTCCCAGTTCGTTCAACGCTCCTCTCACTTGTTTCCTCAAAGACCCAACATGTTATTTTCTTATGATGCTTTCAGCCTTATCCCCGCTTATCCCAGAATCTTCAGTTTCTTTTGATGTTATTTCCTGGTCATCCAGACACTGGTAACAGGAGATAGTTATGTGAGCTGCATGGCTGAGGACTAATAAAAAAAACCTTGACTTTGTAAGTGGTATGAATTCTGGTGTTCAAAATAATTTACGAACAGTCAACTGTTCTGGTAGACTTATTGTCAGAACTGATCGTTCCAAATATTGTTAGGCGTTATCGGACAAGTGAACCTAATTTATGCATGTTTTGGCAGAGTTTTGTGTATAACATGCATTAGCTTTTACGTTGCGAATTATCCGCGATATCCGGGCGGTTGAACTCAATTTGTTTTGCGCTGATTAGTGATAGACACGTGACATTAATTAAACGCTTGTCCTCAATCGATCGATTGTGGACATTTTGGTTCTCCAAAACGATCACTTCCAGGATGATGCGCTGTTCTCTTCTTTGTACTATTGTTATTTCTCATCCCACGTAGAAGTCCGTCGACAAATAATTGTGTGATTCTTGAATGGACTTATTATCTATGCATGATCTTAGTTTTTCGAATGAGATTTTAGCACTAACCTATAGAAAGGAATATGCGTGTACGGAATAACTGAACAAAAGAGGACCAGATACGCATACACGACCGGTGGCAATAACCGCGAAACCGGTCCTGCGCATCAAGGCAAATTTCATTCTTCCAATCGTATGCGAAATAGACGAATTACAATTTAAAAAAAATACGTTGGCGCCTTCCGTCCCATTTATGAGGCTTAGCCTTGCATAATCGAAGAGGATTTTCAACGAAGCACCGTGTTTCTTTAATTTTAACTCACCATCCATTCACGTTCCTGACGATTCAACTGATTTTATTGCCAAGTAGATCTGTTTAAGAAATTACTCACATTGACAACCTGAAACTTACGCACAAAGTTGACGTAACTACACTCCCATTTTTGCCGTCTGTTTATTTCATTTACCATACTTCGCTCTAGAAAAACGTTTTCCTATCTAGCCGATGACCATGGCACATCTTTTTTCACCCAGGTTTGACGTTTCAATAGTCCAAAAAGTGACTTCTTCCAACTTTCCTTTATCTCAGAATATTCCGACAAGTTTTCTTTATTCTAGCTCACGTTTCGGATAAAAGACTATGGATTATAACGAAAAAAATTGTGGGCCGTAGTTGTTGAAGAATTCTGAGTTTTAGCTGAATCTTGGTGTTGAAAAACATCCAATTCGAGTTATACGAAATAATGGACACGAACAGTATTTTTTCACTTTATTTCTGTTCTGCCATCAAGATTTTCACAAGTTGTCTGCTCAAGGTTAGTGGCTCGTAAACTAACAACACTGGGTTGCCGTGATGGCTGATTTGTTATTCGCCACTCACTTCCCTCTAAACTGATCACTAGCATGCGACTGGGAGTCAACTTTAAACCGTTTGTTCTCGTTCCCCTCGAGAATAGAAATGGTCAATTTCTTCAGGAAGAGCAGTTCATTTAACCGTTGCTCATCCCGGGTGTGCCGTAAAACTGATGGGGACGAAAACATTTTTCTACTTTACACATCGTTAATTCTCTTTCATTTTCGTTTGTAACATTCTGTATCCAATTTCTGCTGCTATTCACGGTCATTTATGGCTTTTCTCAGTTTCTGTTGAGCTAAGAACGGTTATTTTCATCTCTTGTGAATTCCTTCAACGCGCTAGTTTTCATCCGAAAACTCTTAGTGCGATTGTTACTGTGATCCGTGAAAATGCTAATGTCTCTTAGAGTCACAACACCCGTTCTGACGCTCTTTTCCACAGAATTATGCATACCATGCTTTCTCATCATTGTTCTAATTCACTAAACAATTTAGTATGCATTGGGTGATTTGCTGTTGTTTAAGATAACAATATTTCCTTTAATAAGTCACATTTTGTGATGTTTTGCCTACATAAACTTAGGATTCTTAATAGTGGCGGAATTAGTTCACGGACCAAGGGACTGATTTATCCTAGTTGCTTTGAACCCAGTCTAGCTTTTTGATAAGTTTTAATGAACCGGTATAGATTGATTAATAATAGTAGTTACCACTCTTGGATTGATTACAAAGTCTATCCCATCGGATGAAGAATATTATTCAACATACGGCTGTGAAAGCATCAGTTTAGCTTGAGAACAAAACAGTTTAGCTTGTCAAGCCCGCGTGTTTCAGACCTGACCTCATAAGAATCAAGACCAAGGCTGTGACATACCAGAGAAACATTAGATTACAAACCGTTCTTAGGTGAGAATATGCGAATATCGATCAAGAGACAATCATAGGTCTGGTGAGAAGCGTTCCACGAAGACACTGGAATGTGGGCTATCTGAAAAGTGGGTGTACATTATGGTTGCTTAGCTCCTATCGCAGCCGAGCTTGTCGGGCCCTATGCTTTCTGCGGTCCTTGTATCACAGATTTTGCACAAAACAGCCCTTAGTACGTAGCTGTGGTTCTGTAAAGGGGTTTACTTCACTGTGCTATACACAAAAATCAAAATTTTGAGGGGTTAATGAATACTCCGGTTATTTAGTCGCACATTGAGCATTCAAAACAGACTAACCACTTCTGGAAGGAAAATGTAAAATGTAATACGCGATTTTACGTTTAACACGATAAAAAAATATTCCGGAAACGCTATCCTAATGTACGTTTTTGAATCTTTTTAGTTGTAACGACCAAACTGATCGGTGCTTCCGTTCCGCACTTACCCGAGCATGATCAAAAAACGTTTTTTCTTTGTTTATTTCTTTACTCATTATTTTTTCTTAACAAGGATCTCGAGGACCGCATAAGTTATCGTACGGAAAATCTACCGCCTGCACCGTCGGAGGCATTGATCACGGGAAAAAAGCAGGGCTTGTCCGGTTGTCAACGCAGTCAAGCCAGTTTGGAACAGGAATTGAACCGTTTACGTGATCAAGTTGGGCGTTTGACTGCGACCACGAAACGCCTATTACCACGATATGCTGGCGCTCAGGCCGAACAACTGCAAGCACGTCATGATCGAGTTCAATCAACACTGCAGCGCCTTCTTGTGGTAGCCGAAGGGCGCACCGGAATGCTAGATTCAGCTGCAAGAATTCATCGGTTCCTTGTTGTGGCTCGTGAACTGATTATATGGCTTGAAGGAACCCGCGACCAGATGGAGACGCAAGAACGTCCAAGGTTTGTCTTTCAAGTCAACAGATCAATAGGTTCTGTGTTTTCCTTCGAATTCATCACAAAATAATTTTTTACTTCATACTTGAAATCCTTATCATAAGTCACCATACATAACACTGCCGTGTTCCTAACGTAAGCACTTGAGATTGCACCAAATAAATCCCTTCATATACAACTCTAGTAATCGATTCGATAATCGGCGAGCAACCAATACAGTTTGTAGTAGCAACGTCTTAGGAACAACTGCTGCTCGAAACCAATAGCTTCTTGTCCTCTGACGAATTAGACGAATACGCACCTGGTGGAATGATTGGTCTAGCGAATTCAAATTGCATCAGACCAGCAAGTCACGTGCTTGTGCGTGTGTACTCATAACGAGGATACACTAGTAAACTACGGTGAACTCCAGTTTTTCTCCTATTATGGTTAATCAGTTAGTCAGTATGACGGCAATATGATCGATCTGAGCCAAACGCTGTGACACGGCAACGGGGGCACAAGGTGAGCTAATATCGCTTTTTATGACAAAAATGGGTGTTCACCATAAACAGCCTGAGTTCAGAACCGGCGATTTCCGTTGTCGGTCCGATGGGATGGGAAGGCAAATCTGCCTCCGATGTACCGTTCGCTCTCTACTAAGTACTTCAGTTGGGAATTGATATCATCAACATCGATCACAACGTCTGTTGAACATACACTTCGGACTAGAGGAGATAAGTGCCGGTAGCAGTGGTGTTTGGTCTCAGGGTGGTTGGAGTTAGTTGGGTTGCACACGGATGCGACGAACAAATGGCGGCGCTTCAGTCGACTGTTATGGACAAGTACAGAACCGGTCAACGGAGGTACACACAAACAACTGTTGGCTGGCATCCAGTGTTGCAGTGCTCGCTCGACCCGCATACTGAGAACGACCCCAACGCTAGCCTGATCACGAGTGCTCGAAATCGGATCAGCTGATACGCAAAGAGTGAAGCGAGAGGATGAGGCTGCATCTGGGCTACGGATGGTGATCGTGAAAGTGCGGTCCTGTTTGGGCATTTTAGAGAGAAAGAGACAGAGTATAGAACTATTTTGAAAGTTTCGAGTTTTCTAGGTGGAACAGCTGGTTGCTCTATATTGTTGAGCGTGCAGACATTGTTGGCAGCTAAGTGAAGTAAACACGTAGGTTTAAGTGATACTTGCGATATATTTGTTCCTCTCTCCTAGTGCTGTAATCAGACAAATTTGTGGAGCCGCAGTTATAAGTGGTAACTTGAATGTTCCGTACATCGGAAGAACGGAAATGAGGAAGGTTCTGTACAGTGGAGATGGTGGAGGTATTTGGATTGGCGCTACTTCTTGGTAGCCCGCACTGCAGAGGGGGTTTTTGTTTGAGAACCTTAATCGGAGCTTTTGACGCAAAAGTCTTTCCCCGGTGGTAGTGACTGGTTTGTACAACTCGCGAACTCGGAGAAGACATATGATTGTCACTACCTATCCTGTTCGAATCAATTGGTAGCGCGGTCTCGAGTATTCTGCAAAACGACCGATGCAGTGTCGATTTCGTTATATGCACTTCTCGTTGAATTTTTGTTTTACGTGTACAACCGCTAAGCAGGACAACTATTAGGGTACCTAATCAAATATTGTCGCATGGCAAAGCGGAATAGCTCAGTGGTAGGCCATCATTTTGGATCAATTATTCCTCCACCCAATTTTCGAATCAATTTCCAGCTCAAATCATCCCCCGAACTGGAGGATTAGGAGACTTCTTCCGGCTTCCGTCCACTGACCTCCCAAATATGATTGAATCTTCGGCTAGAGGTAAGCCATCGTGTATAGCTCGTTAGGTCATGGAGACACGTAAGCCGTAGCACCACGACAAGGTGCAGTCTCGTTCTGACAGTGTGGAAATTCTAGACAGCTTATCTCATACTATTGAATGGGGTCAGATTTGAGGTCAGTTTTGGGGAAACAGGTTTGATAGGTTGCAGTGGTAGGAGATTCACTACGAGTTTTACGTGATTCTTCATGCAGTCTCAACGTCCAAATTATCATTAAAAATCATGGAAGCACTTTCCAGCTGTCACATACTTGTCAGGAATCATTAGCAGTGCAAATCCATCGCGCCGGGGCTGCGACCGCGAACCCGGTACGAACAATTGTGAATCCAATGCTTTAGCCATTATGGTAGCCGGGTTGATTCTCAACGGTTCGTCGAACATCTTCACTACATAATATGGCTCCCATATCCAAGACTGGATTTTACAGGCCGTGGACTTTAAAACGCTCATCATTCCCAACAAGAACCAAACAGCTTCCATGTTCTTCAATGCCAGGTCAAATGCTGGTACTGCATGACAAATTGTTTGGAAACGAACTTGCTTTCCCGCACGATTGTCTGCTTATAAAATCTGTGCTGATATGTTCATGGCTAGAAGGTAACTTTGGCGTTTACCAGTACCTGATTCTGTGTAGCGGATTAAGTGTTCCTGTGCAATAAATATTTCGAAACGTAAGTTGCTTATTCTGTCGTTGGATCGGGTTAGACTATGTCGTTAAGTACTCGTTTACCTTTCCAAACAAGAGAAAGGGATCGTAATTTTTCATCCCGGAACACATAGACCTAGTTGTAATTTGCTGGTATTGCATCGTGATCGTTATCAACTTGCAAAGTTTAGCTGATTAATGTGTGTAAGCAAATACCGTTTTCCGTTAGCATAACCTACAATTCTCTAACGTAGACCAGCTATCTATTTACAAGTCTACCGGTCGATAGTGGTTTACCGGGCTTTGTCTTTCTCGACAAATGATCGATTATCTACACGTCAGGTTACCAAGACCTGGGTAAATGTTTATTCATGTTTACCATTACATAACCTGTACAACACGTAAAAAACATAATTTTTTGGGTAAGTGAGTCCTGTTATGGCTATGAAATTTCATATTCTTTTGGATCAGCGTAGATTTTGTCCGTTTGGGACCGTAGACTATAGGAAAGAAAAAAGAACAGACAACATAACCATGGCTTCTTTCGTGCGTAATTATCCACATTCCTCGGGTTGTCATGGTGACGTTATTTGCCTTCTTTTTACATTGGGACAAACAAAAGACTGGAATCGGGAGAGGGCATGTTTGCCTCATGTTTGTCGGTGTCTGGAAACCAGTGTTGGCTCAGGTTTTCCCATTATTAACCTTCGTTATTGGAGTTGCCGGTGTCAATTAAAGATGCCATTCTGTTCCCTATTATACTTCATCAGTTAGTATTCATCTGTCACTGTCTAAATATGGAAACAAAATTTATACTGCTTATAATCCCGTTATCTCTTTGCTCATGTTGTTGGATAATTAGTCAAACTTTTTTAACTGCATCGTTATTAGCCAACATTTTGGATCTTTTAAACAATCGTATGATTAGAACCATGGAAATGGTCAATTTGGGATAAAAAAAGCTGGTGTAAAATTTATTAGTTATGAAATAAAATCAATATGTTGTGAAATATTTCCTTCGACTGACGGATGAACATTTAACGCGGATAAATAAGAGGTATTTTTAGTTGTGAATTTCGAGTCCTAGCCGCCGGGTCCGAAGGCACAGCTTCATCCCATCAGAGAAGCTCACGAGCCGCTGATTAGGCAGTCGCGAGCAATTAGCGTAATTGAAATAATTCACCATGTGATATCATCGCTCAATTCACCATAAAGAAACCATGGAAGCACTGTACAGCTGTTTCATCCTTGTTAGGTTCGCGTCCCAGTTCGGGCGCGGTCCATATGCACTGCTGATGATTCCTAAGAAGGATGAAACAGCTGTACAGTGCTTCCGTGGTATTTTATGGTGAATTGAGCGATGATATCACATGGTGAATTATTTCATGTAAACATTCAATCTCCTACTACTATAATTAGCGTAATTGTCAAGAATGCGGTGGGTTTTTACCCAGAAAGCATTCACTTAGACAAAACTACAAGAACATAAGTCGACCAGTAAGTCTAGAACAGTTTCCCTCCGAAAGATCGCGCTTGGTTGTACAAATGCAATTAGTACAATAGCACGCAGAAGCATGGATGGCGACAGACATTCGATGATGCTGATAAAGGAGCCTAGAAGAGCTTAAATGTGTTCTGAACTGCAAAAATACTTCTACTCTTTTCTTATTGCATTGTTTTCTCTTCTATCATGTTTCCAATGGTACAATATCTGTACACGAGTTACTGCATATATATTTATAGTAGTGTAGACCGTGCATTCAATGTCAGATGGTTTCAAATCGTCTTCTGCACCAACCCTTGGAATAATTGGTTGTAATTGGAATTGTGCTCGAGTCAAACAATTTTTAACTTACCCTTTAATTGCAATTTGATTCATAGAGATGTGCTCGGAGTGGAATTTCTAATCAAGGAACACACCGCATTGCACAGCGAAATCGAGGCTCGCTCAGATAGCGTTGAGTCTTGTCTGAATTTGGGTCGAGCTATTTTGGCCGAGCATCCGGTGCTAAGCACGGAAACAGTACCAGCCAAAGATCCACTGACCGGCCCGCGGACAGAAGTACGTGAACGATGTGTACAGCTGGCTACTGGGCATCTACTAGTCAAGGAACTGTGGCGTGAACGATGGGATCGATTGCATCTGCTTCTCGAAGTTCGGCAGTTTGCCAGAGATGCCAATACGGCTGAAGTGTGGTTAGCTGGAAAAGAACTGCAGCTGGAGACGGCACGCAGACAGTTGGGTGAAACGATCTCTGAAACTCTCATGTTGCTTGGTGCTCATTATGCATTCCAAAGGACATTAGTTGCAGCCAACGAGCGTTTCAATGCACTAAAGCGATTGACCACAGTGAGTTACCTCTGATGCTGACGAAGTTCCATTATTTTTGCTTATCATCCTTGTATTCTCCCTTGAGTGTGAACCGATATTGAGACAGTAAGTGTTTCGGGAGATATCCGCGGCAGTTAAAAGTAGTACGAGAAATACTACCAACCTCACCCACTTCTTTTCTACCCCAAAGAACGAGGCTTAAATTCTTAAACATATATTTACTGGATTGCGTATTCCATCGCCTGGCTCATACTTTCAAAATATGTCGGTAAGCTGAAGCACATGCCAGATGCTCCAAGACACCATGTATGAATCCGTCGAATGTCTGCTGAATCGTAGTATCATACCCATAAGCTGGGAGCCGACGCAATGTCGAAAATCAAAGTCTTAACGGCTCGCCAAATCACTGAAAATATGCACGAAGGATGCATTTCGATCAATAAAAAGGTGTTTCTTGTATTCCTCAGACCAAGTCACTGTTCAAGCAAATATCCCAAAGTGAGACAAACAACACTTAAATACATGTATTTGGAGATTATTCAAGTTATTTGAAGAGCGTTCCGATTTTACATATATATCGAAAATAGTAATAGGGTGATTATTCAGCACACAAAATAGTTTGGTTCCACAGCTCATTTCGTTCCAGTTCAGTTCAGTTCAATTCAGTTCAGTTCAGTTTAGTTCAGCACAGTCTGTGCAACCATTGTGCTTACAATAATAATCCGCGTCGATTGATTCGGTTGCCATCTTGCAGCATCAAATTCTAGTGAATGGAAAATCTCAAGCTCATTAGCGAGGAGAACTATGGGAAAGCGAAAACGAATTGCGGTTTGTAACATTCTGCGCTTTCTGCGTTGTTTTACTCCGTAAACTTGTGATCGTAAACTAATCTCGTTCAATGGTAGCATCGTAATAGGATTTCCGGATCGGACGCTGTGCCGCAAGCATTGATGACTGAATAATCTATTGCTCGATCGGTTAACTCTACAAAAGGAAGTTGCTAAAACACCCACGGAAATGTATCAATTAATAACTTTCTTGTTCCCCGCTGCTAAGACTTAGTTGTGATTTTGGTTGACGGATCTAAAAATATTGTTTGTTTAAATTGTTTACCGGTTTGCAGCGTTTCGCGTTCCATCCGGTTCAGTTTGTCCACTCATTAACCGTGCGCACATGTGATCCAGCTTTGATGGCTACTTGACAGCGCCGAATAATGGTGTAAGAAAAACCGAGGGATCACAATACCGGGAGTTTATAGAAAAGCGAAAATATTTCAGATGCAAAGACGCTACTTTCCCCATGCATGCATCTTGTGTTATGCCTTCGTCAATAGCTCGTCTTTTTTTTCTCGTTTTACCAATACAATAACTACAGCTTGAAGTACGTGCAATGGAATGGGATCCCCAGGAGTCGACTTTGCGCGAACAGGAGAAACGTGACAAAGTTCGAGAAGTTGTTCGCGAGTTCTTGCCTAGCTACGCACCACCCAAATCGGTTGCGGCACCCACAGTGACGGCCACGAAAGCGCCCGTATCTCGCTTCCCAAAGTCAATCCCAGTGGACACAAAACCAAGTAAGCCGGTAACTAGTACCCTTACTCAGGAGATTACAACCACTCAACCTTCGTCGAAGCCTAGTTACTCAGTTCCCGCGGCGGCTGTGTTTCAACAGCCGGTCACGTCCGTTGTGCCGGCTGCACGATCTAAGCCAGCGGAATTGGCCAAACGAAAAGTTACCACGGCACAAATGGTTTTATCTAGACAACCACAAAAGTCAGAGGTAACCCAGAAGGAAGGCCAGAACGGGGGTTCAACCATACGTCCTATTTATACCCAAGATGTTTCTACTCCTGTACGCACCAAACAGGAATCGATAACCAGATCGCGCGATATATCCGCACATCAAATGCCTGAGAAATCCGCAACACCACAGCAACTTTCCCGTCAGGCATCAGTCGAAACTCCAACAGCACACAGTCCTCAAGAAATGACGTCGACACCAGTGCAAAAATCTACAATAGTTTTAGAGAAAACAGGCAAATTAACAAAAGAGAGAGATCTAACGTCATCCACTTACTCTGGTAGTCCTGGATCCAGTCAACGGTCCAGGTGAGTGTCGCATTTCTGAAACCGTTTTGTCTACCACATAGTCTGTGCTAACCGAAACAAATTGATGCTGGTCACAACTCCCGTTTTTGGTTTCCTTGACGTTCTAGCTTTTGAGCTTAAAGTGCACATTGTAAATTTTTCATCATTACTCAGAGTGAAATCGTTAGTACGTGGACGCAGTCGACTGTGGTCTTTCTTATTTAAAATATTATGGCCATCGGCATACAACTACTATATAAACGGGTGTTGAGGAAAATTCCACGGAAACATGCTGCCGGCCACGTGGTTATTCCGGCTCACTAGATCTGCACAGCCCCTGGTATTTCCATGGCCAACCATCCATATACTTCAATAATCCACATTTGAGTATGCACGAGAATTTCGTGTGAATCATGAGAAATGAGCCTAGATCTCAGTCTATTTCGAAGCCACATGGGGATTCGTAAAAAAAATTTTCGTTTGTTACACAACGTCACCGTTCACAAACGTGTTTCTTATCGAAACTATACCAATTAGGGTCAAATCCCCAATCGACAATATACGGATACCGCATTAGGGAAACATTCTCCAAGCACACATTAAATGTAAAGTTCCTATTTAAAGGACCACCTACACACAGTGAGGTGATGTAGCTATGGGGATCTTCCTTACGCCCCTTCTTTGCTTAGATTGTAACAAATCAGCTAAAAATCATCCAAAGTCTGCATGTCTACTATCACTTCGTTTATGACGTTTTTGTGTCAGAGTCAACCCGTGACGTGGAAGAGATGTTACAGCTGTTCAGTGCCACTTATAAATCCGTGCAACTTATGATGTAAGTGGAAATGAAGAACCAGATTCCATTCTTAGATGTACAACTGACTAAAAACGGACAGTAGTGTATTCAGTGATTTGAATACAGAAAGAAGACTTGGACCGATCAACATACAAACTTTCTCAGCTTTGTACCTGCAATAGGGCAAACGAATGTGATCAAATGCCCGGTTTTGGCAACCAGGAGAATCTGTTCACCAGAGACCTCCTACGAAATGAGCTTGGCATCATTCCCAGTACTCTTCAAAACATCGGCTGTGCAGAAAAATATTTCAGTGGTAATATGAGCTATGAGAAACATGAAAAACATAATACCTTCACCCCCGAAAGGAAAGAGCTGTTTATCAGTTCCCCTTTCAGAGATGAGTATTTATTAAAAATTCTTACTGGAATCCTCAACGCAGTCATATGTTCCCTCTTTAGTATCGGAAAATTACTTTGCTCATTCAAACTCTCCCCTCCTGATAATCATATCGAGTAACGAAAAATTGTCTAAACTGAACCCCCCCTACGGTAGTATGTTCATTCAGATGTGTCCATTGTGCACTGGTTGTCCGTTAAACGACTCGGAAATTAAGCGTTTATTTTGAGGTAGCACGAAGAGCCAGAAGTTAGACGTAATTGGCAATCAGCTGACGCCCTACGCAGCCAAAATTCTAACGTCCATAACATATAATTACGTAAGTGGAAAGCAATGAACAATGAAAAAGGCGAGTTTTGCCAATACATAGTGTCTAACCTACACATGATGGCCATACTAACTATACCCATTCAATTGTGTGAAATGTTTCCTCTAATTCATCGTTTGATTGCAAATCTCCCATACGAATCATTCACTTAACTTTGTACATCTCACTTTCGATGGAGACTGGAGTCGGGAAAAACATGCTAGGTACGCTCACATGGCAGAGAAAATAACAAAGTTTGAATGGATATGTAATGGACAGCTATAAACTTCTCAATCAAAACATGCGATCGATTCCCGGGCGTAATCTCGTGATGTCGATTTATCTCCTAACACTTGTGGAAAGGACTGTGTACAGACCTTGTAGTTGGAGCTTGTTCTGTGAATCAAAGGAGGTCTGCACTTGAAAGATCGTTGTGCACAAGATGTGTTGGATCTGGAAGTATATTGTAAGCAAATTTCTCACATGCCGATAAATGCTGATCAAATGGATTGAGGGACAACTCAGTTGGTGACATAAAAAATGGCTAGTAATTGATAGCCTCGGCGAAGAATTTGAAAGTCTTCTTTAAAGTAAACCTGGAAGAATAACAGGAGAACAGTAAGGAAGGATTGGAAAAACATTGGTATACAAAACGGGAGATGGTGCTTTGTTTCACTTTGTAGTGTCAGAGCTTCCTGATTTGAAATGGCAACCGTTGGAGATTCTTTACGCGATTAGGAATGTGAGAAGTTCACTTCAGATTTTTATCAATAGTAACTCAGATTTATCACAGAAACAACGCTGGTAAGAGTTAGTTGATGAAAGACGGTTGGGATGGGTAAGCTCCCTGAGATAAAGAGAGAGAGAAAGTGAGAACAGATATTCGAAACATTTAGATGTATTGGGATTTAAATCAGCTCATGCAGAGAAATCGTAAATAAATGCTAGGTTATTGGAAAATTATTCGAGATCATCATTGTTCGAAACGTCTTGAGAGAGAGAGAGAGAGAAAGAGCAACATCATCCGCATACCTAAACAGATGATAGGGGGAGCTAGTTGACAAGTCGCTGATGTAAGTATAGAAGAGAGACAGTGAAAGAACAGCACCCTGAAGAACTCTTAAGTTGTTAATCAACGGTTTTGAAGTTTTACCATCCATTCGTGTGCACTGGGTTCGGTTAGTAAAATAATCAGACAGCCATGCTAATAAAGAATTGGGATAACCAAATGTTTGCGATTTGTGGAGTAGAAGAGACCGTCAAATGCCGGCGAATAGTCCAGAAAGGCAAACTGAAAAGGGTCATCAGGAGAAAACATAGAAGAACGCAGACGTTTAAGTATAGCACGGTCCGTCAGTTTAAGACCATGAGGTGTTAGGGCGAAATTGTTTCGGTAAAACAATAGAAGTACTTGGTTTTGATATGGGAATAATAGTGACGAATCTCCAGCAGTCAGAGATAGAAGACGAGCTCAATGATGAGTTAATCAAGGAAGTAGATGCATCGGTCAGGGCCACAGCACCATGTCTTAACAGAACCGAGGACAGATTGTCAGGACCAACCCCCGCAGTAATTTTAGTGGTGCGGAGAAGGTCAGGTACCTCTACCCTAGGAAACATGTAAATGTATTATCATCACCCTG
Organism: Fasciolopsis buskii; assembly: GCA_008360955.1. NCBI lineage: Eukaryota > Metazoa > Platyhelminthes > Trematoda > Plagiorchiida > Fasciolidae > Fasciolopsis > Fasciolopsis buskii. The sequence continues at coordinate 116,632 of LUCM01008604.1, forward strand.
TCCAAATACCACTGGGGTATAAGTGGAGGAATGGATGAAAGCACGATTGATGCTGTTGACATTCGCAGAAGATTTCGCATGGTTATTTTTCTTCCCACACAACAGTTGAATGCCTTGCCATTTGATTCGATTGTTGTTGCCACTCAAGAGTTGGCTGGCGAATGCAGTGTCGATGCATCTGATTTCTGCTTTTACTAGATCGGAAATATACTGCACGCTTGAGTTATTACGGGATTTGTTGAAGTGCTCTTTGCATCATCTTAGAGATTTCAGATTCTGGGTGGAAGATACGGCTATTTGAGGCTGATAGTGTTCCCAAAGGACAGCAGATACCAAGGGTTGCGTTGGCCATCTCTGTGAAAAGTTTGATGTGGTCACCAAACAGGGGTTCAAAAGAAAAACAGGCAGATGCGAGTGAAAGGGATTTCTGAAGAAGAATAGGACTGTTGTGTGATAAGTTTCAGAGGCGAACACGCGTTTGATTTGTTTGCACGAAGGACTGGAAGGCTGACCTAGACTATATTTTGGGCCTTAACAGAAGCAGACAATTATCACTATTTGGAATGGGAGCACGCAGTTTCAGGGAAAAGAAATCGGGATGGTTGGTAATAACCCAATCTAAAATGGAGCCGCCTCTGGTTGGAGAAACGCAGAGGTCACTCAAATCAAACCCAGTCGGTGGTGGGGTAGATGCATGGTTGAAATCATCTGCAATGGTATGCAAACATTCCTCAAGCATGGGAACAAAGAATACTAGAAAACAGTGGAAAAAAGATATAATATTGTGTTGCGAGCTTAAAGGGGCAATATTTGGGTTTGTCATGATTGTACCGGTACGGCGAGAAAATCTAGGATGACTGTGCCACGAGACAGTCGATTCCCTTTAGCGAGTACTTCGGACCTGTTGGAACACAAGGAGTTTGTGTACGTTGCCATACCGACTCCAATCTTCATCTTGTCCGAAACTCTGTCCTGCCAATCGAGTTTGAAGCTGCCTATCGACACGACTGAATCAATGATGACCAGGTTCAGCCAGGATTCCTATATGCAGATGACACAAGTGTGAACATGGATCAGTGATTGGAATGTGAGGGAAAGATCCGACACTTTCGTAAACAGAGGACGGATTTAAGGGCTGCCTGCCAGCCAGCACGAGTGTCGCTTTTAGATGAATAAGAATATGTTTGAGGTGTAGCACTGCGTGATCCCAATCCATGTTGAGAGACAATATGATTCTTAAACAACAATACTTCCGTTTGATTGTAGCGTCCAGCGGAGCCCATAATCAAACAAAATATCCGACATGAAAAAAACGGGCCAACAGTGGCAGATTTGTAGCGCAGCCAGTCAAGTAGTGCGCCTCATCGTGATATGACATCCGAGAGCATCCGTCAGTCATCAGAAAGTTTCAGTACTTTAAACTCCCATTCAATATGCTGTTGCTTGTGCTGGATTACAAAATTACAGTACAGACGAACTGCACTGGTAGTTAGGGAGAAAACGTACGTAATGTCGTGAGGGTCCAAAGTGATCTTGAACGGAGGCCGACCCATTGTTCTTCTTAAGGAAGCACTTATGTTAGGTGATAAGTGAGCGCTGCCGTTTTAACTTCATCTCTCATCCAAGATGAGGACAATTAACATTATCAAGTCTTTGCTATCATACAAAAATCCCTAGTGAAATGAGCGACCACATGACAGTTGCTCTATTCAAAGTTCCGTGCACGGTGTCCAGGTTTTCACATGCTTTCTAGTCGATTTTTAATGCATTTTCGCCTATAGACGATTTCCTAATTTTGGTTGTCCTTAAATAGAACAAGACAAGATTGACTTCCTAAATGTACGAGTTCAAGAAAATCTCATATTGATCGATCAATCGTTTCCCCCTATCTGTATCCCACTTCGATTGCCATGATTGGTGTTTGTTTATCCTTCGAGTTACAACAGAAATTTGTACATCATTTGGCCCCCGGTGTTGCCCCAATTAAGTAGACTGTCATTTAGTCGTTTCTATGATTTGAACAGTTTTCGCTCCATTTCCTTCGAAAATGCTTATATTTCATGTTTGGCCTTGGTATGCTTTGCTAATTGCTAACTTTTTGCACTGACCTTGACACCAGTCGAGACCTCTTCATGGTTCGTCCATTTTGAAATTACAGCTGGTCTTGTGATTGTTTTCCATTGTTTGTATCATTTTTTCCCGGTCAGCACTACCGGTTCTGTGATAGTTTCTCCCAGGCAACCTGCTGGTTCACCTTCGACGTCTCAGGTGCCTGAACGTCGATCGGAACACTCTTTGTCCTCATCCAGTTCACACAGTAAACGACGTTCAACCCTTGGTAGCACGGAACTTTCAGCTCAGATTCATCGTTCTTCTGTCGAAACAACAGAACAGATGATTCGAGCTGCCCCAAAACTTGAGGGACCAGTTGTACGCAAGCATGAGGTTGACGTTGGTGGAACCGTGCGCCCGAGAAGTGCCGGTCGCTCATGGGCACCGGTCTACCTTGTTCTAGACGCTGGTCAACTTCGAGTGTACAAAGACTATCGCAGTCGGCGCGAGAAGCCAGAAGAATACTTCAAAAATGAAATACCCGTGAGTTTAGTCATGGCAAATGCAGTCGTTGCAACAGACTACGCCAAACGACCTTGTGTGTTTCGTCTTCATCTGAACGACGGTCGTGAATACTTGTTCCAAACGGCCAATGATCGTGTCATGCAGCGATGGATAGACGCAATTAATGAGGCGGCCGAGATCGCTACCACAGCTCATCAACGTGCATCGCGACCATCAATTGCATCTGTCGGACCCATTGGAAGTCGCACTGGCAGCCTACGTTATGATTCACAGAGTAGCATGGCTCAACGGAGGTCTATAAAAAGTTTCTTCTCAATGCGCCGTAAAAGCTAATTAATGGTGCAGGGATGTATGTTCAAACTTCCCCGCAAAATTCTTCCTACTCTCTCCTCCGTCTCCGCCTCCGTGATCAACCTGCCTGATCAAGTGACATTTCTTTTGTGTTCTTCTTTGTTTTTCATATAACCCGTATGCATGCACGCTTCTCGCTAAATAAACACCAACCTATCTCCTCCTATTGCTTTTCATAAGAAACAATTGCTTGTTTCAACTAAATTTCTTTTCGAAATCCAGTCCAACAGCTTTAGGAGGTGGATTCGTGCATACACAATGTCAATTTATCACGTGACTTTGTCAAGCTAATGGAATATTTGGTCCATTCTGCTTGTTCCAAAGACTTTCGGTTTTTCCCCCGCCTAAAACATCGCATTAACCTAATCTGATTTGTACTTGGTTACGACAAATGTATCTAGACGCATCCGATTAGTGATTTTTGCACTTTCCGTGTCTATCTCTTTCCCCCTTTTTCACGATAATATCCCCTAAATGCTGTTTGTTAGACCGATTAACATATGCATATCATGGCCCATTAATGTTTCTTTTTTGTGCACCAATTGGGTGAATCCTTACATTCTCTAGTCATTTTTTTCTTTGTACGTTTATGTGATAGACACGTTTAATGATAATGCATTTCACAGAAATCTTCGTATTCTTTCTTTAGTCATTGACGATTTTTGTTGGTTTGACCATCGGATATCGTTACCGTCTGCTTGTTGTGGTAAATGGACGTCATTTGAGATCTATCATGATGAAACCTTATAATTCCGTTTAGTTGATTAATAGACGGCAGTCGATTATGTTTGCTAAACGGAGATCTCTGGTTTCCTAAGGAATTGTACCTCAAAAATTTGGTTAGCCATATGGATCACCCGTTCACATTGAAAAGGTAGCCCAGGTTATTCGTGAATACAATTTTCTGGCCACTTGTTAAATGTTGATATTCGCTGACGGCTGAAAGGTGCGATTTGGGCGATTATTTTAGACAACCATGATCTAAGTTGACCAAAGACTATTTTTGTTTAGCTGGACGGTAGCAACAATAAGTAGCTGGAACCGATCCAGAGCTTTTGCAACCACTTTCTTTGGGACATGAGTAGTCTGAGTGGTTAATATACATACCACATATTTGTGCCAAGGTCATTTTGGGCTTACGCTGTTCGACAGATTCGTAGCGCAAAATGCTGTTTCAGAACTGGATTGGCTCGAAGCCAAATCGTGTTTGCATTGGAGGAGTTAGACGAAATAGATCAAATTTATCACTGCGACAGATGCATCTCACTAAAAGATCGTACATCGCTTGAAGTGTCCTTATGTGCTCGTAGGGATCGATTGGCACTTACCAAATCGTGGGGTCTGTGGCACCAGCATGACATCCGATTGACTATAAGTCAACGGTCGATTTTACACAGCAGCAATGTGACCAGTCCTGCTTTACCACACAAAAGCGTTGCCACTGAGGACAGATGTACAAGAAATTTCTGTGTTTGAAACTCGATGGTTCCTAATGTTGGTAGTGTGGTGGGAGAACTGAAGTATCAATATCAAGTCTAAATGAAGGTTATTGGGTCACAGAAGTTAGTTAACCGGGGCAGTATTGAATTTGAATATATTAAGTTGGTTGTGGCATGTGTAACGCATGTCCAAAGATCCAGTTCTTCGTAAACACTGTTTTTCGGGGCAAGTAATGGTTGAAACATCTGCCAAGGTGGGGAATCCATGACTTCGCAAATCGGTAGGTGAACCCCAACCGGTGGGCTATTTCAAGCAGGCCGAGTTAAATAACCGGATTTCGATCCACGAGGTTCCCCATCCCCTAACATGGCGGTTGAAGACCTTGGGGAAAAAATAGCTGAATGTCACAGTCAGTTGTGTCCGTACGTGCTAAATATTTCTGTTTCCCTGTAGCCCCTTTTGTTATGAAAACGTTTAACTTCCTTCTACTGTTTTTCAGAAGCCAACAATCATAAGTCGTTCCTACAGGTGTAAATGTTGTGAAAATGGAAAACCGAACTCATGGAAGACGACAGGTCTGATTCGGCTGGTGTTCATTGACCGCTACGAGATGTTTTCATCTGGCCTTGTGACCAGTTAAACTGATCAGTTCGACTCCGTCAAATCCATATTTCGTGTTATGCTGCTTTCGCACTTGTCAGTAGGCAGTTTAGCGCAGATAGAAACTAGAATTACCGAGAAACAGGTTGATCTCCTGCGCGCGTGCAGTCCCTTCAGTCAAGTGAAGATCGAAAACTCATTCCATCAGAGTCCGTATTTGTAGAAGAGATACAACTAAAGCATGGATGCGACCCACGAACTTGTACCGAGCGTGTTTTGCCAACTGAGCTACTTGGCCACGCCGAATGGTTTTCAGAGAAATGATTACCCGCCCAAATTACGTAACCACATGGCATGCGTCACAGTGAACGTTTGTCAATTTAACTGCTGGAGCAGGATTTCCTTGCGGATCAATCGATAGTCTAATATTTCCAGAACCGATGTTCTTAGCCTTGCCTCAAATGATGTGGGTGCGCACTTGGCCAATACTTTTTCTCGCATCTTTATGGTTATCATATCTACGTGTGTGTATGTACGCGTCTTCCGGTGCCTATTAGACTCAGCGCCCAGTGAACACTGAAAATCACCTCAGTCTCTTCCAGACGAAATGCCTTCGTCTTCGACGTCCCTCAGACCAGCTAGGTAAGTCCGTGATAGATGACTGCGACGGATGGCAGGCGACCAAGTGATCAGCTCAGAGTTTGCATTCAGAATGATTAGGAAGCTCGGCTGTTATGTACACCTTCCACTCCGCGTGTACGGCATAGAGAAGATTGAGGCTCATCGATTGGTCTGCACTCGACACGATGTCTAGATGCAACTCACCATCTAGCATACCAAGATAATCAGACACGAAGATGTCAACTGTCGGTGTGTTGTCTCAGCTTACGGAGATTATGCGAGTTTAGGCATCAGTTTCTTGATCAACCTAAAGGAAGACCAACATTTTGAAATATGATTGGCCGGATGCGTCCACTTCCATCAACTGTTGCGACGAAAAGGGTAAGATAATGAACGTGAATAAAAAGCATATTCCGAGAATTTTCAATCAATGCAGCTAGATAAATTATACCAACAAATGTAGTTAAAGTGGAGTTTGGCTTAGGCGATCGGATTTGCCTTCGATTTCCCATCAGTTCAGAGCGGTTTGGACAACCATTGAACTTGCGCTAACGTGCTCTTATTGTGGTTGCTAACTCACAGCACCATCTGCCTTAACAAGAAGAAGATCAGGAAGTAATAAAAGATCGACTGTAAAATAGTAAGATGAAGAACTATGGAGGAAAAAGATTTCGAATGCAAGAACCTCAATGACTGTGCCACTGAGCCATATCACCTATCGTCTTCACCTATTGTTTCAGGGATCTCGTGGGCCCGGACTCAATGGTCTTACCGCATCTACAAGAGTTAGTCCACTGGTTAGAGCTTTCGTACTTCGTTCTCACACCATCGACTAGGCACTCTCAACCATTCGCCAACCGTTACGTACCTCGTAGAACAGCGTAACACGGGACAGGCACTCCTTCTGTGGACATGCGCGAAGCATGTGCCAACTACCTTAACCTATTCTGATTCAGTGTCTGTTCTGTAGACTGAACTCTAGGATCCAGTACCCTACGCCAACCCTCTGAGCTACTCACGAAATTCTCCTACCATAAACTATCAGTACTACGAAGACATCATAGATCCTCGGATGTCTTCTGCTTTCGACAGCCGTGTTTCGGAACCCTAGATCAGTCCCGATATCACTGCTGCTGTGTTCACTCGAAAACTCACCTGATATACGAATACTAGGTGAGATACAACTACCCAAATAACTAAGTCTATCCATCTCACCTGATTGTTCGGCTTTAGGGGAATCCAGTCCTGAAGCAGCTCTGTACACTTCGAAGATGCAAAGCGCATCCTAAACATACCTACGCCATCAAATGACGTAAGGAGTCTATCGAAAGTTCGATGCCCCATGTATTGGTTGTAACTGTGAATGATGTAATGTTAATAACACAGCGTTGTAGGTAAATGTAATGTGCCAACGTTTTGACTACTGTGGGCAGTCTTTCTCAAGGCGTGATTCGGAACTGAATAATATACGCGGTCGGATAAGATCCGGGAAGGGAATTTGTTTCATTGTTCGATAAACGTCTTGTCACAATACATGTACTCAAAACAAGCTGCTGCCTACTCTAGCTTTAGTTGGTGACAAGATGGACTAAAACTAACCGTTCACGAAATCTTTCATCCCCGGGCGTTCAGTAGCAACCACCAACAGGAAATGAGTCAGGAAATTGAGACAAACGGTTGTGGTTAGCCCTGGTTCTTTTTTGGAAACAGCCTTCGCGAGGTTGGTCTTCTTCTAAGGTTCTTTAATCCAGATGATTCAAGAAACAAACACGGAAGATAAATACGCAACCTGATTCAAACTTTGTTTTCGACAGATTACCAACAAAACCGTGCTTGATTCATGGATAGACTCTCCTTGAATCCAAACTTTAGCACGGGCATTATATTCTCTGATAAGTTCGCTTTTTATTTGTACAGCGTCTGCTATTACCAACATATTTTGAATCGACACAAGGAAAATTTCTTCAATCATCTCAAGTTTTACGCAATGGTCAAATGTCATGAATAACATTTGGTGAGGAGTAAATGGGTACACGATTGGTGAGCCCAATGTGTCCAGCAGATATGTTGAATTCCCCTGTCTTCCCTTAGGTGCTGAATGACACTCAATACCTGGTATCTGGAAACCATACCTTTTTGGTAACTTGGTTTCAATACAGTATGGCGCAGCCGCGTTGCCCTACTGCTATGGTAAACTGGCTGCATATGACATTTTTATTTCGGTATATCAAGATGAAGAGATTTGTAGCATAATCATCAAGCCATTCTGGCCGTTCGCCGTTGAACTTTCCACCTGGGCATATGTGAAGAGAGGGATGTTTGCCCATGTCTGAAGGTTTGAAGGCGATGTTGCAGGTGTTCAGTGCTGGAGAGCGCACGACAATTATTGATTTGACAGTCTAAGTAACCCATAAGTAATGATAATGGTGGCTGTGGTAACTATCCTACAATGGTGAGAAACGGAGTGGTGGGGAAGTGTGTACTCACGTCACGTGATGCCGGATTGCGAACAGCGATCACCGGAGTATTGTACTTTTCATACAGTTAGTTACGACCTCTACGGGGCTGAGAGAATGACACGTTAACACTATGAGACAAGCTTGTTTCCTTGTAACTCTAATTTCCAACAGGTATTACAAAACAATAATCTTGAGATTTAAGGCCAGTCGATGGTTCGCCTTAGGCACCAGGCATTAGAAACACGAAACAACATCAACTATTCCTAAAGTAGAGACCACACAAAATAGACTGGGTCGCATCAACATGAACTTTAGGAGATACCGCTGACAGTCACCTTCCGACAATTTCCAGTTAGTGATCAAAAATTAACCTCTCAATTACGTCGCAACAAACAATTGATTCTGGTTCACCTAGCGACAGTGTATAGGCTAGCTTCAAGCAACTTTGAGTTTTAACAATGTTTCGGATCGCTTATCGTCAGTGCCTCGCTCCCAAGAGTGCTTAATTTAACTTGACAAGCGCGTTACTCGAACACCAAAGTGCTTACTCGATGTCACCTTTAGCAGGTCGTCATTCTTTGCGTTATTACACCTTGTGTAGACCTATGCTGCTGCAAGCATCCGGGTTGTGGATGCCATCCCCCTCAGTTCCGTGGGAGTGTGCAGCCTTGAGCATGTCTCCCCCATATATATCATTGATGATTCAATTATGTAAAAACGGTCAGCAAATTCTCCGATATGGAGCAACGCGCGGTCTATTTAAACACTAGCTGCGTAAATTGTCTACACTTGAAGTTGCATTTTCTAAACATCCAAATCTGATCCTGAACGTAATTGTTATCTTCGGAGCATGACACGATTCGGCCACGACGTGCAACGACAAAACGAATTAAACATATGAATGTCGCATGGTTTTTAATCGCGCGTTTCATGCGAAGCGGAATGTCAGTCTCACGTACCCATTACATTAAGAGAAGAGTAACTTTGGGTCGCGAACCACCTGAGGTTCCAACAAGTGTTTTCAAAATGGAATTAATTTGCAAATGGTGATTTATTTGTTTATTCCTAGTCTTCCTTGCAAGTCCAAAAATTAAGAGTCATCTTTTCAGAGTTTTTCATGTCTCTGCGGTACTAGTGTTTCTACAATCATTCACCTGGATTGGGGCTACTTCGTCGCCGAACTAGTTGATCATGTCTAGTCTGAAGCACGCAGAAAGCACACATATAGAACATGAATAAAGAGATAAAATGTTTGCTCCTATCAAATCTGATCAAATTCATGTTTATGAATTTGAGTATGTGCGTATAGTTGAC
>LUCM01008605.1:4596-97296 GCA_008360955.1 Fasciolopsis buskii
TTTTTTTTAGAATACAGTTGCAGGTTATGGTTGCCACACCGTGTTGGCGACGGTGTTGGGATTAGTAAGGTGAGTGGGTGGGAGAGGGCTATGGGTGAGCTACCCTATACGCAGTCAGAACGATAAGGTTAATGGATAGGAAGTCAGACTATTTAGCGATAGGTACCATTTTCCAGGCAGAGAAACGGCGAGTAGCATCTGACGTGGAACTGCACGTAACAAAGTAGCATGCGCTGGTGTCGGAGCTCTGTTTGAAGTGGAAGAGACTAGGTTGATTCCTAGTGACATTAGTAGGGAGATTTACTTTCCTTTCCGCAATGAACGAAAAGGTGACATTAATGCGTTTTTCAGAAGCCCAATCCAGTTTCATATACTCGATCCTCAAGTGAGTATGGGTGGTATAGATTGATGAGATAGGGTACAGTAACTACTTTACGTACTTCGTTTTTAAATGCAATAGATAATGGTGACAGAATGCGCAGCTGATGGGGGAGTTTATTCCATAGTGACGAATATCTAACAATAAAGAAGTTGGCCCTAACGGAAGTCTTTGGGACAGGGAGATTTATAATAGGATCCGCATTTCGGAGGGAGTACGGGAGTGGGTTTCTAACACGAGGTGCAGAGACGCATTTGTCCCCGGTGATAATATTGTTAAAGAGTACCAGGTTTACTCTTATGCGTCGGAGCCACAACGGATCTAATTTCAGCGAATCACAGCGTTCCCTGTAATTTAGGCTTGTAGAGTAGCCAATTAACTGCTTGGTAAATGCACGCTGGACGTTTTCAATCGCAACTCTGTCGCACTGCCTCATGTTAGAGCAGACTAGAGAGCAATACTCTAGAATGGGTCTGACGTGGGTCCTAAAGAGGTGTAGTTTGCTTTCGTTCAACTTCAGAGTTTGGTGTAACAGCCCCACTAATTTATTTGCTTTCGCCACCTGTACGAGAGCATGCTCCGAAAAGTTTAGGGTGCAGGAATAATTTAGGCCTAAATCCCGAACTTGGCAATTAACGGGGATGGATTGGGTTCCAAGCTTGAATTCACTTAAGGGTATAACGCATTTGTACCCCATGACGCTGCTTTTTTCAGCGGAAAATTTCATCATCCAGTCGTTTGCCCAGGAGTTGAGTGACGCTAAGTCCTGTGATATGTGACGTATGGTGAATTCTAAAGCTTCAGGGCGAAAGGCATACACAATTTTGATATCGTCTGCGAATAGAAACGGGGTGCCGTTTTGAATAACATCGAAGACATCATTAACTTACAACAGGAAGAGCAGGGGGTCCAGGACGCTGCCTTGGATCACACCGCTGGACACTAATCTAGGTTCAGATATTGAGCCATTTACTTGCACGGGCGCGTTATCTTGGGGTTTTAATTTATACAGTTTTGAAAGTCTCACGGGTTGACTTTGATGTCTCGGCGATTTAGGTTCTCTTTTTCAAAGGAGATCAATTTAAGTGAGAGATAATGTCAGACTTGCGGCGCACAACAATTAACTCGGGAAAGTCATGCAACGATGAAAAGCGCCGTTGCAACTTAATAAATTTGACTTTCAAGTGGTAAGTTTTGAAGCTCAGTTTTCAGTCACTCCTCTGCCAATGGTCAGGTGACTATGAAGGGGAGAACGAACATGAACTACCCTATGGTCGCCCCCAGAAAAATTGCTTCCGACTGGTATATATTTGCCTTGCAGAATCTGATTATACCCTTCAGTATACTTCCTGACTAATCCGAGGTTGCACTTGTCCCTTTAGCCCATCGCATTTCTGTTATGCGCGTTTCCATTGTCTCATCCCTGTACATTTGGTTTTCCCTTTCGCGTGTTTATCGCAAACTGAGGAATAAGCACGGTTACCATTACCATTAGTAAACAGGGATGTGGTGATCAGTGGGTGTAAAAACGAAGTCCCACATTTGTTATTTCTGGTAGACGACTGCTTACCTTACCCAACCCCCATAATGTATTTGGGAGACAAACGATGTTTGAGTTGATGGTGCGGTAATCCTGAACCAACTTTCTTCGGGTAGACGGAATTACCTAGCAATAATTCTGATGTTGATGGATGGAAGACAAGGTAGTCAAACTCCTCTGCTAATAAGGGGAGCCCTAGTCCAGTCAGAAATAGAGCGCTATAAATACCGGCCACTTGCATAACACAAAACGACATCTTGATGGTGAGCCATACCGATTGTTGGATAAGGTCAATTGTAGGATGAGTTATATGGGAGACTGGTGGGCCCAGCCTCACAGATAAGACAAAAGCCCCAAAAGTGGCCCTTCTTACTATTTCTAAAAGACGCCTATCCCAGAAGGGACGCAATGCTTTTAAGTGCGTCCTCGTTAAGCCAGGACTCTGATGAATATAAAACCCAAGTTGGCAAATGTGGCAAAACATCTAATTGGCTGAATTTATTTAGGATATAACGGCAATCAATTAGCGCAAAGAAAGGGTTACGTTGCGGCCGAGGACGGCGGGCGGTTCGTGGGGTTGAAAAGACAATGGCGGTGCATGAAGAGTTAAAGGTAGCGGTAATAAGTACGCAAGTAGAAGGTAATGAGTTTGTTTTAGTTGATCACTAATGGGATGCAGCAGAAGACGTTGCGGGTAAATTAGAAGGAGGACAGACGACATCACTGTACTGGTACGGATGTCACCCAAATTACTGGGAGGCCATTTGTGAAGGTAGGCCGAAGGGGATCGAGTTTGGGTAGTAGTGAGATGGTGGTGGCCCAGGATGGATGGCGAGAGAGGGAGTCTTCTTAGTGGGGAGGTGTGCACGATATGAGTCATTAATGGGATGAGATACGGTCCTGGCGTTCGGGGCTGGGTGCTGGAAGGCGGACCTTGGTGATGGTGCCGGTATGATGGTAAAATTTTGTTAAATAGAGGCCACGGACAGGTGTCCTGGCCAATCTGATGTAACAGCGAAAGCCTTTGGCAGAGAACGGCCGATGTATTACTAGGCTTTTCAAGTCTACCCTGCTAGCCTTCAGTTGTAGTTCAGCGTGGGGATTCTCTTGACAGTGACATTTTGATCCCCGTGAAACGGGAGGCGGGCAGGAAAAACTCACTGAGGTTAGATCCAGGCAGTTGAGGCATCGGAGTGACGGGACTAAATAAGGGATACGACGGAGAGGAGTTTGAATGATCTAGTTGCTGGTTTGATAGCGCCGGCGTTGTTTCACCGGAGATTGATGTGCTGCATGTTCGGGATATAAGCCCAGGTTCATCATCGTAACTATTGTTTTGGGGGTCCGGATAGGACTGCATGAGCTTCTGCTGATGGCAGACATTTTAGGTTCGCCAGAACAGAAGGGGTCTTTGCGGCCTACCGAAAAAGCCGTAGAAGATATATATGGGGTCTTTCTCGGGGGATCTTGGCACAAGAGACACTTGCTGTGGCGGGGGTAGTGCCACATGGACCAGTCTGGATACTACGCTTCTAGCCATGCCGGGCGGCTTGGGGAGTTTCTGTTTGGTGGAGCCGTCTTTGGGTTCGCGCTTTTGTGCAGCCCGAGATCTTAACCATGAATATGAGTTTTACCCGGTTCAATTTTGGAGGACCTGAAAGCGGTAGAAGTGACTATCGTAGCTTCACGCCTCAAATCTGCTTTGCAGAAGCGGGAATAAAGAACTGAAAAAGTGCTGGATATGGTCTGTTTGATATTTGCTTACGTAGTCGACAACAATGGCAGAGTGTCCTGTTATACCGCAAGCAGAGGAAATGGCATGTTTAAGCGTGTGAAGTGCAATGCCGTCTGGGAAATTAAAAATAGCATTGGACACCCTTTGATTTCGTTGCTTAATTTCTTAGGATACTGAGACGATAGTCCCACGACACCAGCTAGATATTCACATAGTGGGTTCCAGGAGTTTTGATTAGGTAGGTTGGAGGAGGCAGCCTTGTGATCACCGGCTCCAGAAACAAAAGTCGTTGGTTATCTTGTGAATTATTTGCTATAATTTTCGTAATTTATTATTAGCCTTCAGAAGCACATCGATGAACCTGACAGAGCAGGTTAGAGGCCGATAGATGGGTTGTGAGATTGTGTGCATAGTATGCCATTATGTGCATAAAGATCTACTGGGTTTTGTACGCAGTTCTTTATGCCTCATTCCGGGACTCTGTCGGTGGTTGTTTTATTTTTTCATATGATCTTATGGTTTGCTGAAACTTTACTCTCGTGTTTCCTGTATCCGAACTTCGTTAAAATTTGCAGCTGACATGCCGCTCCATTTTCTAAGTACTCTGTTGCCTATTACTTTTTGTTCTTGCCAAACTTTGCTCATTGATTACAGAAATGTACATTTGTATAATCCTAAATATTATACTGAACATCTTGGGAGTTGTTCGTTCGAGAGTACTTGACTTCGACTGTCTACTTCTAGTTTCCACCATGTCATTTAAGGAACAACTACCAAGAGGCACCCTTCCTCTTCTTTACTGCCCTTTTAGGTAAAGGAAATGGAAAAGAGTCAATCGCAAAGCCGAAACCAATGCCTTAAATAGCTGGGGTTCGTAAGCCAATAAAGCAGTGCTTTTTATTTAATGCACTATCTGACCTGCCGTGAATGCGTTTTACCAGAATGGTGATCATGGAGGCTCCGTCGGAATGCCACACTATTAGTATATATTCCTCGCTAAGTTTCAGAGTTGGGGCTGAACTACACCAATGACCAATCAGAACAAACGCTTTCATTCTCAAGAACTCCATATTTCCCCTCTCAGTATACACCCTCTTTGCCTGAATCCGCGGTTCACTGATTACTTTTGAGTTCATTCATTCGTTGCGGGGGGCAGTCTGATCCAGGGCTAAATGTGGCTGGCGCTGTGAGCTCTGTACCGAAGATCTGCAAGTAAAGCTAGGCTGTGGGATCACACTTCCTGAATTTACCTTCCAGAGGCGACTTTAAGTTTCAGTGCCCGAGACAAGGTCAGCCCCACCCACTAGTACCGTTGTCGATAAAACTGCTGATCACATGCATTTTTATGTACCAGCAACTTATTATCCTCTCTCTTTCCCAAGCTTGTGAATAGTATTCTTCTTGCCCTGCTTTACTCCAGAACTTGTCCAAGTGCAAAATCAGGATAGTGCTATCTATAATTAGGAATTCCAGATTTCGCTCTCGGACCACTTCGATTCCTTTTGGTATCCGTCGGTTCTCACAGTCCTGGTTACTGGCTTCGGATGACTTTAGAACGAACTTGAACTACGACACAAATGTACATCTGTCCTAATGTAAACAGCGACTTGCGGTTTCCCGACACCTACTAAGCGATTTTCCAGTTATTCCTTCCCTAACGTATTCACCTCCTGTTTGGTTGACCATAATCTTTTGCCCTCCACCAATGTTTATGTCAAACTGACTACGCTTATGTTATTTGGGACGACATTAATCTGGTTACGAAGCATTTCGGCTCTGTTTCCCGTAGTCGTTTCCCTCATCTTGTCCCACTTCAGGCGGAATAACGTGGAACCCGCTTCGGCCATTGCTTTCCCTGTATTGGCAGGTCATACTTACCCCCGGAAAATTATTAAGCTCCATCAGCACAAACATCGACCTTAAGAAGTCGTGCACCCAGAAAAGTGGAAGCACTGGCCGGGGTATTTTCAAAGAACACTTATCTTTAAACAAAAACGCAACTTCAGTGCAAAACTCGCGAGCGGCGATGGTGAGACCTTGTGGAAAGGGTAAACATTGGATCCAAACCTACAAGGGAACGTTCACAAGATCCTAATTCGATACCAAGAAATGTGGAACGCATTGTGGTGCCTTTCTTGCACCCGCACTTGTAGTAACATCAATTGTATAAACTCATTAAGCTGTAGGGCATTGTTTCAAGTGCAGTAGCGTCCAAGATAAAGGAACCAGAAGGTTGCAACCGGCCAAAATATGATCGTTCGGTGAATGACCAGTAGATTTAGTTTCGCAGCCAAAAGCGGCCTAACATTCTTGGCTTTTCACAGTTAACCAATTTGTGGTGCGGAAGATGCAAACATAGAGCCATTGACCAACTGATGGGTTCGGTATATAATACCCTCCTATAGATACCTATCAATTAAGGTGGGGCACTGTACTTCAAACTATTCAACTTGCCGCATTCTCGTCTTTGGGCGGAAAAACTGCTAGAGGCGCAAGAACGGCTGCTTGGAGTATGGAGATGTATATATTTTCCAGTAATGACTAAATTTTCAGGTCCAGTCTTAGATTTTGCCGACCTTTCCAATGTATCCAGCGCGTTCTTTTTCAGATTAGTGGCCCGGTATCAAATGATGATTTCTCGGGACTATATTCGCAGAAGCAAATCCAAAGATTTTCTTTGACGTTACGCAGTGATTTGCGCAACGGTGATGAGAAATTTTCTTAGCCAAGACAACCATTCAAGCTACCTATTAAGACTGAAATCAATAGGATTCGATCGGTAAAAGGGTTTCTTTGGCCTTTTGCTGCTGCCGTGAGGCCCATACAGTTGACGGCATATTCACCGAGAACAAAAATTTCACTTCGGCATTTGAAAGGAGGGTGAACGATTTACTCTGTGTTTTCACTACTTTGTAGAGTGAACAGAGACACTCAGAACCTTAACTTAAGTCTAGCTTTCTGTGCCTGCGGACCAATTTACGTGAAATGGTATTCCTTTTACCGGAATCCTCTGAGGCGTCTGCAGAAGTAATTAAGCTCTCTGCTCCCCCTTAGAAAACCCCCATTGGAAATATTCGTTATTACCGTTGAAAATCGCTCCCTGCATCCAAAACTATGTCCACCACGAATGAGACCTATGTATCTTTACTTGTGTCTGGGAGGATTCCATATGCCACCGTAAATCTGGTTAGGAGCCTTCGAAACGACGCATTCCGGAGGTCATCCGAGACCTTCTTATGCATTAAACGACACTGACCGCGCTTTCTAAGAGGTTGCGAGAAGCACACTCGTCGTGAAGGTGTTAAAAAAACAGTCTTTATTAAGACGAGTATTTCCACCGCTTTTTAGTCCCATATCCAGAATCTCGGGGCAATTCTTGAAGGTTTGTCTACTCTCGCGCTTTACACTACAAGCAACCCTGAAGGACACGAAATTAGTTCTTTCATAAGGAACCTGATCGACCTTAACCGAGCCGGTGTCTGGCTTTTGTCTTCCTACGAAGTGGCTGTGGCGATTTACATATAACTGACACTTTGTTGCCATACATTTGCGCAGATCACGAGAAGGCGGCTGTTGACCCAGGCTATAAGCTTCGCCGGCTGATTTCACCCATCCACTAGGCATAAATCGGGGTATTTTATCAAATGTAACCCAAATGGTGTAGACAGAATTTGGCATCGCTAGACACCCCGGGCAGTTCCAAGGTATATGTTTGACTTTGGGGCTTACTGGACTAAGCCTTCAACAATTCCTATTCCGGAACAACACATCTTGACCTTGTAATATTGTCTAATATTGCCGGGAAGATGATATAACGCTGATCAAAAGTTAACTTCATTAACTTACTGGCTTGATGATATTACTTACCAGGCGGTTGCGTCAAACCACTGAATATTATCCGCAGCCTTCCCAGTATGGTAGTAGAGCAGGTACGCTAACCTTCATCAGCTATCCATCAGCTACACTGAAAGCCATGCATTTATCAAACTGCAGGATGAATGACATGTAGTGAATCGCAGATTCATAAGAGTAAAGTATTTCTTAGTTAAGCCATGAAACATTGGGCAGTGTTTTCTGTGATCCTCCACTGCCAATTACAGAAACTCCTTCTTCCACCCAAGCGCTCGGCCGGCAAATCCAAAAGACGTCAACGTTCGAGACTAGGGCCTTCTCTTCCACATTAAATCAAGGTCTACCGTAATTGTCTACAACAACAACTGGACCTCCTAGTACTCGTGGTAATCTTCATTTCTGCCAAAGTGGCGCTGTTTGTCTTTTGGCATCTGCAGCTAGCTCCTCATATTATGCCATCTCAACTTATATTTTTGCGCCCGGATGCCAATGCCAGTTCATAAATCGGAGGACTTGAACGGAAAAATGAAACGTTGGACATGAGTAATCGTTCCACAATTCCTTTTCGGCTCTCAGGGAGGCAAGTTTTACCCGAAAGGTCTAACAAACACTGGCGGACAACTACTGTCGCGGTTTGCGTTAGGCTTCGTTGCGCACAGTTTTCAAGTTACTGAACTGGAAATTCTGGGATATATTTTTTACGGAATTAATCAATGTTCGTGAAGCCTGTAGTGGAAAAGGAATTTGTTCCTTCGGATCGCTTGTTTGGCAGAACGTTGACCTCCCAGTGCGGTTGACATTTGCACCGTGCTCATGCATGCCCCACTCATCTTCTCCTGCTAAAATTTACCCAACCTTCCACTTCTTCGGACTGCCTTTTCTTTGTGCTGATCAAATGCCAGGATTGCCAGTATTGCAATAATAATAGAAATAGAAAAATGCATGTTTCTTGATTTGCAAGAGGCATGCGCAAATTAAAATCGAATTTGTACAGGGATGAGGCAGAGGAAAAGAGCATAACAGCAATCCAATGGGCTAAAGGGACAAGTGCAAACATTGAATCAGTCGAGAATTACACCGAAAGGTACAAAATCTTCTGCAAGGCGCAATTACGCTAGTCAAAAATCAAAACTGAAAACCGTTTCACAAGATTATACAGTTTCCTGAGACAGTTCGTGACTAGTAGACTACAAGTCATTTCTTGTTTACGCGAACTGAATTTGCATATCGTTGGCGCAAAAAATGACCGGAGCTAAATAGATGATGTCGACATATGACCGGAATCCCCAAACGTCAGGAGCGTCACGTGATGGACGAAAAGTTAAAATGAGGAGATGAAGAACAGTAGGGATATGATACTTGGATGGAAATTAGTCAAAACCAAGCGGAAACCCACGCAAATAGGGTACGGTTATCGCATTTCACAACAATGAACGGCCGATAAAACGTTAAAATACAGATGAACACAGTCGAGAATATGCAAAACTGTTTGAAGCATGAGGTTTTATAAGGCTTTTTGCAGAGAGAGAATACGGAACTCCCAAGACTGCGGTTAACTGGACTGGGAAGTGTATGTAGAAAAATTTCGCAAGAATGAAAACAGCTCTAAAATACCCTATCCAAAAATGTCCTCTATGCTGTCACTTTTTGTTCTCGTTTTCGATCTTGGTCGGCACTACGGATCGGAATTTCGAGGGGGTGCGCAGGCCATTCCAGCGGCAGTAGTAACCGGGTTTCTGTCCGGTCGTAAATATCCATGCAATTTGGATATCCAAGAGGATCAGCAGCGTATTTTCGGTCAAACAGACTAGTACTCGAGCGCCAGATCTGCGTGTCATGACAGCAGTGAGAAGCCAGTAGATTTGAGGTTGCCTTTACGTGGACAGAACCAGCATCGGCGCATCTAGCCCGGTTATGGGATCTGCAACATAAGAGAGGGGAGTGGTCAGAATCCGGTGCCACCTTGGGGCTGTGGTGGCTGTTGGACTGGCGACAACGGACCGGTAACACAATGCCTCTATTGCGCAAAAGCAGACAGAGGACCTAAGCCAAAGAAGCAGTTTTAAAGTTACCAAGAACGGCCCATTCAGCGCCACCAACCATCAAAGAGGATAAGATGATATGACAGGCGAGGAGTCCATAGGATGAGCGTGTTTAAAATCACGGAATGTGATGAGAGATTCGATCCGTCAGTTAGTAACATGACATTTTTCTCAACTCAAATCGTGCACGGCTCAGCTGTTAGTCAAATTTGTCAGATTTACCGAGGGTACGTCCACTACAGTCGGGAGAGCTGGTTAAAAATGTGGTTGCGTGAACGTGCAAGAAAATGGGGTTGCGAAAATTGAAGCTGAATTCCGAGAATCACAGACGGTGAGCTCAGTGAAAGCCCGTTCATAAACTAGAATTAAAACCTCTCGTTAGTTTGCCTCCTCCAGTCCAATGGTAGCTTGTGTCAGGTTTGCTGAGAGAAGGACATCCAGCAACTTTTCCAGCTGGGCTTTGAACTGGACTAAACCTAGACATGTCCGCAAGGAACTAGGGAGTTTGGTTCACAGTTCAAATAAGCATCTGTTTAAAATTTTTATCTGATCGATAGTAAAGTAAGGTCGCCTCCATGTTACACCGAAAACGGAATCTCTGAACGCTGTTAGGTTTCCGCCACCAAGTCAAATACCCACTGGTGTCCAAAAGCAATGGTTCCAAAATGTTTTGTTTACCCTCTCTCAGATGAGCCCTTGGGTCCCAGACGACTCCGCTGACTCCGGCAGGGCAACCATCCTTTCCGAGGTGAAAATCATGCACGCACCTGAGAAGGAAAAGAACCCGAAGTTGGCCGGCCGTCTTCATCCTCGTCTGGACAGAGGTAAGAGCCATGGGTGTGGGACACGTTCAGATCCAGCTTTTGACTGGGGCACATAGACGGGCTGCTCGGCTGCAGCAGTGTGCAATGGCAGCTGAGCCGGGAGATCACATCTGCGTTCGTCTCCAAATAGCTTTATCTGGCAGGTTATCCGGTGCACGGTCAGCTCACAAAAACTAACACCCACGGGACCACCAATAGAGCGGCCAATTTTTCCATTGTCCAGCGACTCCAAGACTTCAGGACAACCGCTAGGTTCCGGCTTTTTCCTTGTGGTACCATTTGAAGCCCTTCCTGACGACGTCCTGTGGTGGCCCTGTAGCGGAAGACGGATGTGATCCCCCAGGTCTCTTGTTTAACCAAACGTCAACCGTCTCGCGCGATCGTCATTTCGTGCGTTGCTCATGCACGCCCCGCTTGCGCGCCTCTGTGAAAACACAGGGCCTTTTTGCTGTACCGGTTAAGTGTAAGGGTTGCCATTATTACAGTCGTACTGAGCGGAATAAGTGACGCACAGCTGATCACAACGGTTAAGGGAAGCAAATATAATACGAGATCCTTGTTAAAGCAATAGGTCTGACAAGCCCGGTTAAACGAGTAAAGCCGCGAACGATCAGCAGTAGATCAGTTTACTACATTATCTACAACAGCACAATAATACGTCAAGTATGAAAGTACCTGACTGCTCCCTTTCTTAAGAAGATCCGCTAAAGGAGCAAACCGCAAGACTAACACCAGTGCCCAACCAGAATGAAATTTGAACGGGGCCAAAACCGGTTCCTTAATTAATGCAGAATGGCTGGTGGAAACGGACAAGTAACAAATGCGATGGACCGATTCGCTGGAATGCCCTTACATACGCGTTGGTCAAGTTGACCGTCAAAACCATATGGCTCGTAGTAGTAGCAGCAAGGCTTATGAATGCTAGTTATTTTGAGGCACTAACGTCTTGAAGCATTTGAAAAAACCAAAGATCGCCAATAAAGTCGAATAACGGAACTGGACGCCTTATGGCTACCCCAAAGGAAGTTAATTGGAATTTTCCGTAACCGCATCTCTACTTTCAAAATGCATTTACTTGATTCTCGAGTTAGTGTGTTTAGAATAGCCGCAGTCACCCAAGTGGCATGGTGTCCACCGTCCGTCGGGGCAAAAGACGGGCACATAAATAAGCAATGGATGTGAACAAAAACGACGTTGTGTCTTAAAACCAGTTTGGTATAATTTATTTTTAAGTTTACTACGTGTCTGTTGTCACTTACGTAATCTGGTATGAGGTCCATATTTTGATGGGGTTGGGTTCCCCTCGCACGCCGCCATCTAGATCACCCATTGCTGTTATCGGTGAGTTGTGTCCCAGTTTGTGACATCAAGTGTCGCTACTTAACTTCTTAGTTTGATCAGTTATCTTTGACAACTTTTGGCGCGGAGAGATTTTTCAAAGAGTTCAGGCATTTTTCTGTTATATTCTTTACTTAAGAGAGTTGTCGTAATAAAAGAACCCCTATATTTTACACGCTGCAGCACGTCAGTTTCCCCCTAAGATAACCATCAGTGGGATAACATTTAGTGCATCAAAGTGACCGCTCTATCTTGTCTGACGAGTACCTTATCTACCGGTTAAAATCTCCAAGAAATTAGGGAATATGATGGTGTCTCCTTTGAATCAACTGCTCTTTCATAATGAACTTCGTAACTGATTGCACTATTTTTACCATGCTATTTTGCACAGCGCATTAAAGACCCATCATTGTTTATAAAAAAACCAATTAAACGCACTTTTCAGCCATGTGGGACATCGAAGGATAGCAGAGATATCGCACAGGAAAAAAAAGCTAAATGCCTTCAGATGTGCGGCTTTTGGAGAGGCTACGTTATGAGAGCATCGCGTTGCATATTCGACAGTAGACTGGCCGAGCGTGTGTACTAGGTTTCGTTCCAAAATGTTATTTAGGAGCGGAAGTCGTTGGCGATACTCCGAGCTTCTGCGATTCTGAGATGCCGGCCAACGTGGTTGTTGCGGGTTCACCGTTACGTGCCTCTGAATGTTCCGTCGTTCTTGCCATAGCAGGACCGGAACAAAGTTTAGGTAAGTATAAATTTTTTCCGACTCCTGTAGTTCCACCGGCATGGCCAGACGTGGTTAATAATTGAAGCCGTGCTGGGAATTTTTTGGAGAATTCGACACTGTTCAAATGTTTATTCTGTAAGCATCAGGACCTGTTACGATGACTGTAACGCAGTATAACTGAATTAGTCTAAACTATCGGTTTTCCTGACGACTTTGACAGAATAGTCTGCACTGAATGACAGTATCAGCCAGGCGTCCATTATTCGCCGGTTTGATGTAGAGCGTGTGGACGATGAAAGTGGTCTCTGGTAGCCGACCAAAACATTAAACCTAGATGGACTGGCCACGCTGGAACAAGATAAGAGGATAATGGGAATCTTTAACACACTGGCAAGTCAACCGCGGTTTTCGTTTTACCTACAGGTTCATGCACTAAAGTGCTGTGGGGTCAGGCACGTTGGTACAAGGTTAAGTATAATGCTAACCGCGACCATTGGTGAAGACCTAGCCTTGCAGTGTAACTGGCTTGGAACCGGTGGAGGAACGACTGTTTCCAGCCATCGATTTGCAGCAGTCATTATTAGTAGAATGACTGCATAACCCACACGTACTGCTTAACCGAGACTGTGAGATCAATAACAGCCCTTCAGGAAGAGTTATTATTGCACACTAAGAGAATTATTAGGCAGTGGTTCAAGCGTGAGCGAAACCGGAGTTGCGGATCGACAGCACGCAGGTAAGCTTATTGGCACGTGCAGTTTTCTTCCACTTTAAGCAATGTGCTGCTGCTGTTCATGGTCTGTAATTACTTTCCAAGTAGCTTCTTGGATTTTCCTCAGTTTGTGGCTTGCTTAACCAGACAAAATCTAGAGCACGATACTCATTAGGCGTTTTGCTAAAATGGGCGAGCACTTTCAACGGTGTGACCTGCGAAAACTGTATATATTAACTGTTTCTACTGGAGGTGCTTTCCTTCATTCCATTTCAGGTCTTTGAGAGAAAACTTCTGAATATTCGTAGTATACCTGGAGCCAGATATAACCATTTTATCTATCGTAATGAATTGTTCCTTAGTGTCTGTATCTTGGATTCCAAATTTCTCCATGCGTTCTTACTCCGGTTTAATCTGTGACACTGTTCCGTTTGTGGGTGGATGATTACATACCTTTGGTTATAATTTTTACCTAATCCGCTAGTTTGGCACACTTTGAGCAGTTTTTTATGAAATTCGTCGTGCTTCTTCTTTCGAACGACCGACTAGAAATTGGAACCACTGATCGAAATTCAACCGTTGTAAATCGCCGTGAAAGAATCGGAAATCAAGTAAACCGAAGAGTCGAAGAGCTGTTTGACCTTTAACGTTTAATTAATCAAGCCAAGAAGCAACTTCCTATTCCAATTCCAGTTAGATTAAGCACTACACGACAAGGTGTCTGATCATCCAGGTTCCTGCAACTAGAGCTCTTTCGATCCGAAGATGCTTCGACAACAGAATGGTGGAAAAACCTCTTCTTTCAAGGGAGGAAACAAATACTGTGATGCCCTACTCTCGACCACCTCCTCAACCCCAAATTTTACACACTGTCCTCTACAAACACAGAGAGCCATGCATTGTCTAGTCCTCCTTTGAATTCACGCACTGTCCCCACCTCTATCACTTCCTTTGGCAACTTATTCCATCCATTCAACACTCGCATTGCAAACGGTTTGCCCTCAACCCGCTGGTCACATGTTCTCGCACAATCTCTTTTTTGTTACCTCTAATTGTATCGTGCCCCCTTATCTGGAACGGGGCTCCACGGTGAACTCGCTTCTCAGCCAGGCCGTTAACGATCGCAAAGGCCTGTACTAAGTCTCCTCTTTATATTTTTCCAAGACGTACAAGCTAAACACTCTCAGCCTGCGCTGATATCCCATAAGCCTCAAATGCATAAACCACTGTGCAAAACACCGAACCTGTTCCAGCATTTTGCTGTCTCTTACCAAATATGGTCTACATGCCTGGACATAGTACTCCAAGTGTAGTCTGGCACATGCTTTTAACAGCCACGGAAGAACGTCAGGCCTCTGAGGTCTTACGGTCCTCTTGAGTTGGTGTAGGGCACACCATGACTCCTCGGCCGCCTTCTGACATCACAAACTAGGTTAAAAACCCGCGCTCACAGCCTTACCGAGGTCTCTTGTTTGTTCCACCGTGACCTGATGTCCCGGTGGACCCATGTAACGAGGGGAATTTGCTTTTCCTTACATAAGCCTTTGACATTTGTTAAAGTTCAGTGGATTATCTCAGCCCACCGACTGCTGGTAAACGTTGTCCAGGTCCTTCTGGATAGCCCCACTGTTAGTTTTCCTTGATAGTTTGATGTCGTCAGCAAACAAGAGGCACGGATTTTCCTACCCACTAGGCATGTCTTCGGCACACGAGGAGCAGCAGTGACCCCAAGACACCCCTGGGTCACCCCGCTGTATAGCAATCCCCTGTCCAATAGACACCTTTTGATTCTCACCCTGGGAAATCTACCCTTCAGACTTTGTGCTACCCAGTTATTCATCTTAGCATCAACTCTGAAAGCCCTCACCTTCCAGTAAGCTACATGTGGTTCATGGAAACTAAGGCCTTTTAAAAGTGCAGATAGCAGACCACTACTCTTTCGCCCCTGTCAATTCGACCTGTTACTTCTTCCGAGAAGACTATAAAGTTGGTCAGACAGACACGTTTGCGCCAAAAATCGTGCTGCTCTATCATCATTAACTTGCTAGCCTCTAGGTGATTGGTCATCCTGTCGCGAAGGATCCTTTCAATAGTTTTCAGCACGATGGATGTAGGCTCATTGGTCTATAGTCACTACAGCTGCCTCTGTCCCCGCCTTTATGCTTCGGTTTGACGTCGGCGTCATCAACTCCGCGGGGGGCACCCTTCGTCCAGTGATGCGTTTAAGAGCTGGGTGCAAGGTTTCAACAGGACTTCCGCCAGCGGCCTTACTTTAGCTGATTTGATCCCATCAGGCCCCGCCGCTTTCCGCGCGTCTATTATTTTCTGCTGTACCACACTTCTTCCCTCGTGATCACTCCGTCCGGCACCTCCATCATAAGGGTGACGGGACCTAGTGTTCGGCCATGTGCCCTTGATCTTGTCTGTATACTGCTTGGAAAAATTTGAACAAAAAGTCGGTTTTTTTCTGACTGTCGGTCGATCTATTCCCCTGATTGGCTTCCGCGTCACCTACGGCATTTCGCGAAGCTACCTTAGACTGCACGTGATTGTAATAGGCTTTCGGGATGTTTTTAGCCCCCCAAGCAATCCGCTCCCCGTAGGAAGTTCGGCACCGTTGTTGGATGTGGGAAATTCACTCCCCCCTGGTAACCGTTAGGATTCTATCAGCTGATGCTAAGAGCCTATCCCTATGCCATGGATTGGCAGATTTCTGCAGCGTTTGCCGTGGATCCCGGCATCCAGAGTCACCGACTTCCTGCCATCTTCCCAGGCGAAATACCCCTTTGATAGCAACATGTTCAAATATTTCCGCCGTTCGGAGGTTAACTACGCAGTACCTCACCGACCTTTCCCTCTGCTTCCACCCCTTCATAAAGGGCTCCGTTTTCACATGGTCGAGGACATTCCGATTTCTACCCAATGCGATGTCGCCCGATTTATGCACGCTATTGAGCTCACGATCCATCCGGTGCAGGGCCTGCTCTACATCCGTCAGCCTTGCGCCTATTTCCGAGCATCTCGTGGTCAGGTCGGTGACCCTTGCTATTTTTTGGGTTACCATGTTTGCGCACCCGCACCCCCTTCACAGGCCCCATCTTTTTCGACTCTTTTTCTACTCCTGGCTTACTCCTCTCCCTTTCCCCAAAATTGTACTTTCGCTTTACCGCCATTTACATGTTCACTTTCCGCAGGTACCATGAATTTCTTCTTTACCCGGTCAAAACAACCTGAGCTAGTATTGTCCTTCCCTACTGCCGGTGCCGCATCCTCTTCCTCCTAGTAGTCTTTACATTTTCTGGCCTCCAGCAAACCATTTCTGGCGGAGTCGCCCAGCTCGACGCTCCCCATAATTTATACCTTCGGAAAAGTTTGCCGTTGGCATAACTGGGTGCACCCGAGGATAGCACTTTGCATGAGCGTTTTTCGATCTGGGAAAACCCAGCTTAGCTTGTTTCATTGGCAGTAGAGCTCGTAATTCTCCTTCCTCATATCCCCAAATGTATAGTATAACCATTTACTACACGTGTCAGTCCTAAACCCTGCTACCACCTTAAACTTGGGACAAGTTGGTCCCTCACAATTCGCATCCGGTTCCAGGCTTGGCACTGAGCTCCTAGCCTGTAAACCTTTCCTAGTCGACCCACCCATAGGTTATGGCAGCCCTGATTCTAGTAAAATTGAACGCAAAGATACACACTCCTAGCTCCAGTCCAGAAGAGTGGTCGTTAGAGTGCAAAAACCATTCGATAACTTACCTTGATGCAATCTTTATTTCCCAGTGAATACGTGCCTTCTCGGATTCTCTATTCTTGATCTTCCTGGTATGAGCTAGCAAGCCACGCCGCGGATTACACCGGTTAATGTTTCAAGATAAGGGATAATACAGGAAAAACGAAGAAAGCAAAAGTTCGATAGCTGGTAATCGTGCAAACATTGATCGAAAGAACTCATTCGAGGCTTCAAATTGTTTTACTGCACCAGATGCTTATTGTGGCGTACCAACAAGAGGTGTAATTTTTCAACGAGGCTTTTCCAAAGTGATGACGAACTCAAACAAATTTTTATGGTGCAATTAACCAGGACATTAGCCATACTTTAGGGTTCTGATTGAGTGCTATGTGAAAATCTTTAATTGAAACTGCTTTTTCCCAGCGGGAAATCGGAAAAGTTCAAATGAATTAATGTGATTTACTAGGTTATTAAGCAACGTATTCAAACAATATAGGGAATGATTTTTACTACCAATGTGCACTCACTACATCATATGTGATTCCCACCTCATTTCCGAGAATCATACAGTCATCTTGTAGCTACAGCGTTTACTTCCAAAGGATGCAATTTCTTAAATTGTCCCACTGTACTCAAGGATGGAACATTTTTTTATCGTTCAATAGAGGGATTCAAAACCGTTGCAAATCATCTCAGTAATGTTTATCTAGACGCTTCTCTTCACTTCAGATGGGGAAGCTTTGGGTTCTAAATAGGTATTAGTTTGGGACCATTTTATTGCTTGAGTTGACCAATAGAACCTTATCAGAACATGGATCGCTTTCTACCCCGAATGTCGATCGCCTAGCCCGGCTGTCATTTTGTTGGTTGCTCATGCACTCCCCGCTTGTGCGCCTCTGTCAAACTACACTCAACCTTCTGCCCCTTCCGACTGCCTTTTTGTTATACCGGTCAAGTTTCAGGGTTGTCAGTAATACAGTCGTATAGAGCCGAGTAAGAGTGACGCACTAAGGATCACAATGGTTACGGAAAGCAAATATAATGCGAGATCCGTGTTAGAACAATCGGTCTTATAGAAGGAAGAGCTAAGTTGTCAATTGTACAACAATTCCATGATGCAACTAGTAGCTGTGCTCAAACCGCGGTATGATCACGCCTACTCAGATGCATCTCACTTCTCGTGCTAAAGTCATTGTGTGAAAGGCAAGGAGATTATAGCCCTGTCTTTCATAGCCCGTTCGTATAGGCATGCGTCTGCCTGAGGCTTTTGCGTAAAAACTGGGTCGTGGTTGATTTTCTTCCACAGGACAAAAATCTGCGGGTCTAAAATTGTTTCCAGTTAGTTTTAACATGTTTGCAAATCTTCTCAATCGATGTCACCTGACGGCAATTAAAGATTGGGGTAACCTGTTCTTTGCTTCTCTACATTACCAAAAATAGCACATACGTGCAATCCGTTGCAGATAATATGCACAAATTACAGCGAAAATATGTTTGCTGGTTACGTATTGATAAAGCTACCCATTTATACGAATAATTCAGGGTAAAATCTCTATTTGTTTTTAGTATTTGGAGATTGTTCCACAGTCTTCAGGTATTCAGGATATTCGATTGCATAGGGAATCGCATAGAGAGCAGTTGGATCATGTTGGTTCCGAATACAAGAGTCGATACGCACAAAACCATAAAAATAGTTCTTTGCCAAATTTCGCCTTTTAAGTTAGCGATTTACCCATAACCACCATTATAAATGCAACGAACTGCGTTACATGGGCGTACCGACATTCCGAAAATGAAAGTAAAAACGATACTTATATATATATGCATATTTTACACCGAGGTTTCGCCGTGCACATTTTGTGATTTTTGGACTATTTTGAAGAGCAACAACTTCCACAGGTAGACCACACAGAATTCCCACCACCGACTTCGGTTCTGATCCATATTCCTCACCGTATGCAAACAACAACAGTCCTCATCTCTTAAGCCCCAAATGCGAGTGTGAAAAGCATCAATCGAGGCCAAAACCTAAGCTAACCTCTTCATGTCTCCACACCAAGCCGTAGCCTGACCGTCACGTTGCTCTTTCAGTCTTGCTCACCACGTGAAAAATGAGCACAAAAAGATGGACGACGCAGAGGCATATACAATGTATCCAAGCCACCGAGGGCGCCTTAGAGCAATTGTCTCACAAAGAGGACAACTGTCTGCACCCAACACAAGACGACGCACTTTATCATTGCTCATCCAAATATTCTCACCACACCCGAGCAATGTTTTGGAGATATTGATGATTGAAAACAGAAAGTCGCCGGACATCCTCAACGTGGGTAGACCAGGTCTTGCAATTGTGAAGCAGAACACTAGGATCTGTGGCTCTGCACTACCTTCTCTTTAGGAAATGCCGGAAATTTTGGCGGCGTAACAAGCGTTAGAATTTCACGAAAGCTACTCTGTCTTTCGATATTCGTGGTGTGACATCCTCCCCAGTTTTCTTGGCAAGCGTGATTGTGCTTTCGCGTTACTTGAAGCTACTGGCTACATCCAAAATATAACCATAAAGTTTGAGTACAGTTTCGGGCTGCTGTCAGTCACACACTGGTGACCTGGGGTAGGTTTTCAGTCAGTAGATGATCCAGTCCTACGTGATACGTTGTCGTATTTGGCCACCACATGCAAGCAAACAACTAGGGAGAAACGATTTTAAATGTAAAAAGTGCAGGAAATTACTTACGTTTTGCTTCAGCGGCACGGTAACTAACTTACTAAGCAAAATAACGGAGATAAATGATCAGGACATAGTTACCCAGAAGTCCTTCATGTCTTCGGTCCACTGTGTATCTTTCTCTAGCAAATCTAATACAGCAACCTGCCAGTTGCAGATGACCGACGATTCTAGAAGCCCTGAGACACTCATACCTAAGAGACACAGTCCGATCCTGGTCACAGACCCAGAAGAAGCTCAAGTACTGGTGGATCAATTCCAGCGGAGTTTTACAAAGACCATTTCTAGGTTGAGGGACTCATCATACGGAGACAGGCCACGGGCGTTTGGGCCATGCACCGTTTAGCTCCCTATGGCTCAGATGGAATTGATATTTTAAGTTCTGAAAGGTATCATTTGCACAAACAAACTTCCGTTTTTGTTAGGTAACAACCCCGCCCTAAGGAACCACTGTCTTAAGATAAATGGTCTACTCTCCAACACATGGGACAGGCTGATGGAGGAGGTGGCATAAGGTCCCGCCTTGGATCAGTTTAAAAAACTTTGGACATTCTGGCTTTTATTGAGACTTCGACTCTTTGAATCCCCTTGATTAGCCAAAACCCCGTTTCCACCTCAGTATGCATGTGATATCCTTCTCACTTCATCATATTAGCCTCAATGTTTTGCCTGCGTCAATGGGTCAATCGAACACTTCTGCTGCTTTTGCTGTTTACTGTTCATGAGCCCGTGCTTTCCAGGATCGTTATTCTCTGTAAGTATCAAAAGTAATATCAACGGCATCCTTCAAAACTGAGCAACAGGTCTGCTGACATAACATAACGCATCAGCAAATGAAGCACGATGAAATAACAAAGCCCGACTGAGCACCGAACTGGACTATCGTTGGTTTAAGTTGCAAATTCGATTAAAAAGACCAGAGGCACTTAGACCAGGTGAGCTACTTGCTCTGGCCTATCAAGATCAAGAAGACTTAATCACTGAGATACAGATACCCGCGGTTCCCAAACTGGGAGCTGCATTTGCAGGCCAACAGTTTTTCTCTGCCCCGAAACAGAAAAACGTCGATGAACGAAACCTTTCTAGTGGAATGTTATTTTAAACCAGGAAACATTTTACGTTTCTTCAGACATCTGGGTTGGCGCTCCAAACGGTTATGTATTGTAATGCCTTAAAATTAAAAGTTGAAGTTGAAGGCATTGACTTTGGACTATCTCGCAAACTCTGCAAGAAAGCAGTCCAGAGGTAGGGGTTACTGCATTCTTTATTTTAACAGATAAAGAAGTTTTGCTCTAACTCTTATAAATATGCATAAAATCTAGATAAACAAGGAAAATTTGGTCGTGCCTCTTCTACCAAGACCCATTCTTAAGCATTCAGGTCACATTTTTGCCTTAAAGACAAATGTATCCCATCCATACATCCAATTCAGTAAAAGCATGGAATATATTACCAACAGGGGTTTTGATCTTTGGGAGTCGCAGAATTGCTTTAACCAACTAGAGCTATTTAGCCAATTGGATCTATTGCAAGGCCGCTAAGTTCTTGCGATCTATTTTGGAATGTATGGTATTATTTCTGCAGTTTTTTTGAGTAAACGCCAAACCTACCACCATAAAATAACACAGACAGTTTGCCTGAAAGCAGACTTGCTGCAGTGGCAGGATTAATTTATCCTGAACTTCAATATTGCCGCAAACCAGCAAAGGCGTTGCGCATTTATGGACCTTGAGACTGAATACGCGTTGATGCTGAGGATTGTACGATCCTGCAGAAATCAAAGATCAGTTTTATCTATTCACTGACTAGATGACCCTGAGTTTTGTTATTTATCAGAGCGACGTCTACTTCCTGCAGATGCTCTAAAATTTCTACATGAAATTTGCTATTCGTGTGAAAGCAAATGCAAGTTAAACGAGTTGAATTTGCGCGAAGTTGTGCCTTTTTCTCGATGACATGTCAGCAGCATAGAAGGACTTTTGTGCTGCTCCTGATTGTAAGCCCGAAGCGAGTCCATGGCATTCCTGATTTCATCTACAATAAAGTGCGTTAATCATGGGATGTCCACTTTTGAGAATGATTAAAAAAATCCGACAACTACCTAGCCCAATGGTTGCATTTAATGTAATTGTGTTCGCCGCCGTTTCAACTACTAATCCGATTTTCTAACAAACAATCAAGAGGTAAATATTTATGAAAATGCATTAATCGGAGGGTCCCTTTGGTGAGGCTGCTATGATGTGCATTGTTGATCATTGGCGAGTCATAATTTGCAATAAAGATTAAAGCCGCCCCCACAAGGTTTCGGAGTCAGCAATATGCCTCTATGATTGTTTATCTCAAATTCATCTGCCAAAGCACACCAGCGATTGGGATTTTCCTAGAGAAGAGGTACCGTGGCAATCATCTCAAGTGAGCTTCTTGCCTGCATCTAGGTACAATATTTTCAAGGGCCAAAGATTTCATGCAAAAGAAAATAACATTTTCCTTCTTAAGTCCCAAACCTATGGAATTATTGTCGTGGAAATACATTTACTAATGCGACTAAAGGTCCTTCTCTCGTAGCCCCTTTGCTGCTTGTAGGATTTGGCTGCTCTGAATGGATCCCCGGTTCTGTACACCTAAGTTTCATTGAGTGCGACTTGGACATTTCGTGTAAAATTTGAGTAACACTAACACAACTTGTTTTCGTAAACAGAAATTGGTGTTTCCAAACCCTCCGATCACCGTGACTTTACTTTCAAACTTTCAAACGCAAATAAGTGAATTAAGGTGATCAAGTCTGAACTGATTTTGAAGCGAGCCAACGGATCGCCAGGCCTTATTAGTTTCTGGTTGAAAGTTTTATAGTCAGTACGCGATGTTTTCAGCTGACAGCATAATTATTGCCAACTTTTTGATTGGCTTTCTCAGGGCGAATTCTATGTGATTGAAGAAGGCTAATCTGACCACTTCCCGCAAACTTATACGGTAGCGCGTTAACGACAATGCATTATAAGTATTTCCATGTGCGAAACCTCCTTGGTTTTCTGAGACATTTTGGTAGGTAATACACCATTAGTGGTATTCAGCTTATTGTCAAACCAAGAAAAATGCGCATATTTTATTCACGTATGCTGCGATACAAAAATCGCCAGACCAAAGGAAATAGCGGAAAATAACAGGCAGGAAGTGTAAAATATAAGCCTTTTGCAACGGAACCAGAAAGCTTTATAAAACCTATCTGAATGAGCTGTAAAGCTGGCGGAATTACAAATGTTACAAACAGGCCCTACTTCTCGTATAAACAAAAAACCCGCAACAACAGAAGCAGCACTTTACACATAAAAGAAGAGAAGGAGAAAAATCTTCCAGAAAGAAATGCCACTCCGGCCAGATTGCGAATGCTTTCCCAAGGATAAATTGATCACTTCACGAATTCCCGTTTATAATTGTGCGTTCCGGACAGCCCCAAAAGGGGACTGTAGTTGATGCAGGTTTAAAAACACTGTTCTTACGTGGTGCTTGCAAACTGATAAATAACGGTTTTCTCGCAAGGAAAGAAAATGCAAAGCTACAGATCCTAGTGTTCTGCTTCACAATTGCAAGACCTGGTCTACCCACGTTGAGGATGTCCGGCGACTTTCTGTTTTCAATCATCAATATCTCCAAAACATTGCTCGGGTGTGGTGAGAATATTTGGATGAGCAATGATAAAGTGCGTCGTCTTGTGTTGGGTGCAGACAGTTGTCCTCTTTGTGAGACAATTGCTCTAAGGCGCCCTCGGTGGCTTGGATACATTGTATATGCCTCTGCGTCGTCCATCTTTTTGTGCTCATTTTTCACGTGGTGAGCAAGACTGAAAGAGCAACGTGACGGTCAGGCTACGGCTTGGTGTGGAGACATGAAGAGGTTAGCTTAGGTTTTGGCCTCGATTGATGCTTTTTACACTCGCATTTGGGGCTTAAGAGATGAGGACTGTTGTTGTTTGCATACGGTGAGGAATATGGATCAGAACCGAAGTCGGTGGTGGGAATTCTGTGTGGTCTACCTGTGGAAGTTGTTGCTCTTCAAAATAGTCCAAAAATCACAAAATGTGCACGGCGAAACCTCGGTGTAAAATATGCATATATATATAAGTATCGTTTTTACTTTCATTTTCGGAATGTCGGTACGCCCATGTAACGCAGTTCGTTGCATTTATAATGGTGGTTATGGGAAAGATACAAACGTAGAAGTCGATAATTTTCCCAATTTTTGGAAAAATTGGCTGCCGAAACATGATAATCATCTTTGACTATTTAGACATAGTACAGTCCTTTTTTCTGCTCCAGCTGACTTGTTTTATGAGGAAGCTACAGCGGCTAATAGCAACAAACGTGCATATGCGGCATCTAAAATGCCCTTGCTGAACAAACAAAAGTTTTTCTGCCGGCTTCGAGTTGTATTCTGCTGTCGACGGGTTGACGATCCCCTGTGATTTTTATAAGGTAAAAAGCAGCATCGTTTTTGTAATTTTTGGCAACCACCAGAATTCCTGGCAATATTGGAATCTTCCTAGTTTTTGGTAGCAGAAAACCTAATGACTAAAGGACGTTCTAACGTAAATTAAATGGTCTGCAAGCAAGAAAGATGACAAATATGAATCTGCCATTCTGAACCCCAGTACTCATAGACTTGCTAACAAAACTCAGGATTTAACTGGGTTAAATTATCCTGCACTAACTAATGAAGCTCGAGCTTGCTTGTAACAAACGGATTGATCTAGGTTTCATCGCATGTTTCACACAGCGAACCGTACGTTTTCTTGAGCAGTAAAATGAGCTGGACTGAGTTATTTTCGCGGTCCCATGATTGGAATGGTCTTGGTAGTTGGGTGGGTGGAAAAGCGACAGAGTATAGAAAAACCATTTACAGATTTTAGCTGATCGCAAAAATACACAGAAATTGGAACGCAAACAGCCCTGATCTGCTTAATGCATCTTGGTCAACCCAAGCTGGTCAGTAAATCTTTAGTCGGTCTTTGCTGTGAACGCAATTTTAGGTCACAAGGTCAATAAACGACAAGGCTCGGCTCTACTAGAAAAAACCGAAGCAGTGAACAACTTGTTGTGAGCAATCAGCAGTGCACATCAACTGCGTCCAAACTGGGGTGCAAAGCCGAGACGAATGATTGTGAGTCGGACAAAGTCTTCGTCGTACTTAGGCTGCCTGCAGAAAGATCATCTACCGTGGAAGCTGATCAGTGTGAACTACCTGCTGGTGACCCTGAGATTTAAAAATGGATAGAGGCCGTATCACACGCGAAGTTTTTAAGCCGTTGAGAGGCTGTCCTGACAGCTCAATAGCTAATGCGCTGGCTAACAACTGCTGTTCCAGGGTTAACATCCTAGTTCAAGCAGGCTATATAGCTACTTCTGTGGCTTATTAATGGTAAACTGGGCATTCATGAGTAGTTTTTCGTGACATGTGTAAGTTTACTATAAAAAATGATGAATCCAATTTAGTTCTACTAACTGCTTTTAAGCACAGTTTATCAGCCACATTTGATTAGTTTTCAATAACGACAGCCTTGTTTCACACACATGCGACTGATGGATGACTATGCAAATTAGACCGCGCATATTCCACCATTTCCGTCAAACCAGGGGCGTACGAGCGCTAATTTTATAATCGCCCGAATTTTTGTAGCTTTCAGTCTGTTACTTTTTGCGGTATTTAGTCGAGATGAAGGCAAGCCGGCCCTGTCGGTTTGCTTGGTCAAGTAAAACGCGAGACTCCTGTGAAAGTCAAAGAAAAATTTAGTCATTCCGATTTTTCCGATTTCGGTGTGAAAACACCCAAATATGAATTAATGCACAGTTTTGATTTTTTATTCACAATCTTATTTGGCAAAATTCTTTCACGAATCAACATTTACTGCGACGTTCAGGTTACGAGAATATTACCACAAACGCTAAGCACAATGCGTTCCTATTAATTCTTAAAAATAACTGTTAAACTGAGTCATCTGATCACCTGAAAGGCCGATCGCCGAAGGGTTAATACCCCAGTACTCCAAGACATTTGATTGTCATTTTATATCCAATGAAAAAGACATAATGATTCTAATGCAAGTTCTTTCGTTGCCTCTCTATCAGTATTAACTATTAGAGATAACGGGTTTTGCGGCTGCAAGCACACTACCCGGTAGCTATAAACTAAAACGTGAGCACAACAATATGGATTACAAGGGTAATGAATGTTGCACAACTGCCCTTTCCTGGATACACGGAGGTAGATTTAATATATCATAACCGTATGCAGATCAAAGTGTATCTGGAAAATTATTATCCGCATGATGTGCTATTTTTACACATAACTGTGAACTGGAACCAACGAGTCAGAAGGAAAGTACTGACGGGGAGATGTTTTACATGCACTCATTTGTTGAGTAAGAGTAACACGAAATAAAAGTTTCAAAGTTCGAAATTAATTTACTAATCTAGCCGAGTTTTAAATAGACGTACAACCGTGAACCTTTGTGAAGTTGGTTATGACTGGGCAGATTCAGGGCAGACCAAGGATGGAAGTCACCAGTTTTCGCACTTTTCTTACTGGCCTATACCGGAAAATAGTATAAACAAGGCAAAAGAATCAAATTAATATTATATTGTGAAGATCTATGTGAATTTTCTCCAAGGACGTTAAAAGGCATTCACTCAGCTGATCAAATGTGACAGACATGCAAGCCAGTACACAAAGATCAGGGTATAAGTGCTCATACGTGGCCACATAAGCACATTTTCACTTCCGCATGGCAAAACGCCCAAAAGTGTGTACTTTAAGGCTAATCTAATGACAACCGATATCGTAGTATCCCCGTGACTTACGAGATCTGCCGCAATTTTACCATTGCTCCAAACGTTATGCTTATGCTTTCCTATATGAGTATTTTCCAAACAAACGATTCATTAAGCCATTTTTTGAACTGTCGAACTACAGAGTGTTGCCAAATTTTCACTAGGTTTTACATTGGGTTTCTCATGTCATCGCGATATTCGTCATTGATTTGAAGTTTGTGGGAGCATTTGCAATAAAATTACAATGGCACTGACTGGAATCCGAAATTCAGCGGGAGTCTGTTGCTATCCGACCTGCTGCCAAATGCAAAATACTGAAATCTTTGTGCTTCTAAACCATCCAAAGCCATGATGGCCCTACGAAGCGGATCGTGAGGGCTATAGAGAATGTCTCTTCCACGACCCCATTGCATGAAACATTGTAGAAAATGTTTAATCAATATGGTGTTGTCAATGTGTTCTGTGGGATTTTTCAAACGTTTAATTAATATGTCTTCCAGATTATTTTATTTCCTTTGGTGGGTCCGAATTCCGCCAAGATCAAACACTTCCCACCGTTGAGTCAATTTTGCATTATACTTCTGTTTATATTCTTATAGATAAACGGGTGAAATAATGACACTCTCAGAGAAGACTGAGAGCATGTCGAGTTTTATCGAGGATAAGGCTCTTCTTATACGACATGAGGATAAAAGAGGCAATAATCTGTAAGCAGATTACCATATCTTGTGCTAACTCATTACACGCAATTTGTACAGATACTTTCATCTCAAAGAATGTCTGAAGTACTTCTTCGCGCACACGAAATCGGACACGTTTACTAATTTCGAGAAAATTAGCAGAAAAATGAAAATAGAGAAGAATTATGCAATTCACGGTGAATCTTTACCAAGCAATCCAGCCGTGCTGTCAACTGCGAAAATTCAGCAAAAGCTGTTCACGGTATTTTATTCTAGCATACACTTACACTGCCGGTACCATTTTCAACTTTCTACTAGAAATCTGAAGGTGATGAAGAAGAGCCGGTGATTGAGGAGAACGCTGAGCATCCTTTTCCCAATGTTATGGAATCAGCCTATCAGCTGGAACTGGCGGGAATTGGCCTCGGATTGTGTGAAACCGTTAATTTGACACTAGCAATTAAACAACTGGTCAGTTCAATCCCGGTCAAAAGTGCCAGGTTTTGGGGGAAAATATTTGGAATCATGCAAAATATCTACGTCGTCGAGGTTGAATTTGAGGAGGGCGAAGATATGGAAGAAGATGTCGAAGACGAGGAATCGCCAGAGGATGCCAACGATGATGAAGGTGTCAACGACATGGATGATGAAGATGCTGACAATGGTGAACACATGGGCCTTGCTAAATCTTATTAGATGATCAACTTGCAGGGTTTGGGATTTTGGCTTGTGAAGATGTGATACGACCCTGAATTACTAGTTTTTATACCTTTCTGACCGTTAAACTTGGTGTTTTGATTACCAAAACAAATCCACTACCAACATATACCAAGTAGCCAAGCTCTGTAGGTCATATCCAAAGCCTTCGTCGTAGTTAGGTTAGCTACAAAGAAGTCGCCTATCAGTAGGGCTCGGTTACCCTGCACTAACGGTTCGTGGTCGTGCAAATCAGTGGCGGATATGTGCAACATCATGTGGTGAAGTTCAACAAACCGTTCAGCGTTTGCCCGAGTGGAGTAGTGCCTAAGGCGTTATACTCAAACTCGTTCTTCCCGGGTTCGCGTCCCTGTTCGGGCGCGGCGTATATACACTGCTCATAATTCCTAATAAGGATGAAACAGGTGCACAGTGTTTCGATGGTTTCCTAATGGCGTGCTAAGCCTTGATATCACACGGTGAATTATTTCATGAAAAACAAGCTGAATCATCTAGAAACAAAGTAGAGAATTTTCTTTTCTCTGTGAAGGAAAGTGTCTGATTTGGTGGCGAAGCTAAATTATAAAACTTGGAAAAGCACATGAAACAAATAATTGTAATCTAGACCTGCTTCAAGACGATTAGCCTCTATTAGATCAAATATTTCAAGTAACCTTTTTCCTTTTACATGAAATAATTCACCATGTGATATCATCACTCAACTCACCATAAAGAAACCATGGAAGCACTGTACAGCTGTTTCATCCTTGTTAGGAATCATCAGCAGTGCATATCCACCGCGCCCCAACTGGGACGCGAACCCGGGACGAACGATTGTGAGTCGAACGCTTTAGCCATTACGCTACCGGGCAGGCTCTGAACGGTTTGTTGAACTTCACCACATGATGTTGCACCTATCCGTCACTGGTTTGCACGGTTACTGTCCGTTACCTCACAGCGATCGACCCCTACTGATAGATGACTTCTCTGCAGGTAGCCTAAGTACGACCAAGGCTTTGGATATGACCTACAGAGCTTGATTACTTGGTACATGTTTTGTTTGGAAATTACATTTCAATCCTGTTTATCTCAAAGTATTTGGTTCACAAAAAATGCGTTTTTATGAAGCTATGTGGTCGTTGATCTCATTGTTTAGATGGCGAATATTTCTGCACAAGCTGATATGGGATTGTCAATAGGTTAGTGATGGCCTAGGTGTTTACCAATAACCACGGTAACTAGCTAATTTAGTGTTATGGCGAATTTCCTCGATTAGTCACACTGTTGCCTTCAAGATCTTTTCTAGTCTAAGTGACTCTCGTGGATTGCTTGAAGTTTTTACTCTGAGTTCTTCGTTTATCTCCCTCTTTGGATAGTTATTCTTGCAAGATGACAACTAAAACCGTGGAATGACCAGTGATTGATAAGGCGGAGCCGATATGCCAGCGAAAATGTACGAATTGATTCATTCACACAGATGGGGAATTTAGAAATGGTAGATCTCTTCGGCATTCAGAAACTGTGACAAGTAGAAGTTAGACAGTTAGACAGCGGATAGCTGATAGAATGAAAAGACCATGTCATGACTATAGAATGATGGTGATGTAATGAAATAACTTCAGTTTATACACGCTTACTGCAAATGCATGTGATATTAAAGTTGATGATGTGAAAAATTTCTGCATTTTAGCCTTATAACTTTGAATATGTACAAGTTCAGCATGCGGTAACGTGTAAACAGCGAAAAAGAACCATAGTTCGAAATCATGGCACATTGATCAAAACCTGATAACAATGGATGGGGACTTGAATTTCTGCTGGTATTCGTCCAGCACTGTTTCACTAGTGTTCTAGCCTTCAGGCTATTTCATTACTCTACAGGTCAAAAAATGTCAACCCAATGGTAAAGTGTGAGAAAATAGGCACGTTAAAATACGACGCTTCTAATACCATAGGTAATCTATCAAGACAGTTTTACTCGGGGAAAGCCATTCCGATAGATACGTGTTTGCTTACGAAACGCATGACTCGACATTTTGTACAGTACTTTCGGAAATCACACAATCCGGAAACAGAAACTTCTGTTCAGGGAACTTCGCTGGACATTTCATCATTTTCCTGCTACTATGTGTCTAACACGCACTGTCAATTGTGCAGCTGTTTTTAGTCAATTTCTGCCTATGCGGTGTTAGTTTTAACCTGGTGCATATATATATATATATATATATATATATATATTCAAAGCGCTTGAAGGAAAACTATCAATTTAGAAATCAAAGCATCGATTCTAACAAGACCGCTTGGA
Organism: Fasciolopsis buskii; assembly: GCA_008360955.1. Lineage (NCBI taxonomy): Eukaryota > Metazoa > Platyhelminthes > Trematoda > Plagiorchiida > Fasciolidae > Fasciolopsis > Fasciolopsis buskii. The sequence continues at coordinate 34,708 of LUCM01008605.1, forward strand.
GGACAACTCAGGGCACGCATTAGAAACGAGTGTGTGCGCATGTATGTATGTATATGCGTGTGTGCATATAGGCATGTATCTCCTACACCGGCTTGAAAACAGGCATCTTACTAAACAACACTAATAGTATTTCGCAGAAAGTGATCAGCAAGAGATTAAGTAAAGGCTCTGCTGGTTTTTCTGGTGGAATTTCTGGGACACAAGCTTTGCAGAAAGGTCACACTTCTCAGACTCTGATCATAGGCCAAATCGATCAGAATCTCTAACCAGCAACAAACAGCATCACTTGGGTCCCAACCAGGAAAACAAAAAGCATCAACCAGAGCTAGAGCCAAGCCCGCTCCGTTATATTCAAAACTAAGTAAGAGCTTGACTACGGTATTTCTTATTTCAGCGCTGATCCGCAGGCGGAAAGAGCACGGAAGAGTACACCAGAGCACATATACGCTGAAGGTAGTGTAAAACGATTAATTCGGTTGGGGGTGATGTCAACAATCAGCTCATATTGACGAACCTCGTCTGTGCTGAGCCGATGACTCTGCCAGACTCAAGTAATTCCTACGAAACGTTGATGATCAAACCCGCGAAAGCCGCGGATAACTTTAAACACCCAAGGCAAGCCCCTCTACCATAAAAAGGATACTGCAGACCTCGGCAGCGTGCGATCTTCATTTGAGAGGAGGTCGAATGTCACGAGTGACCACAGATATCGCGGGTTCTCCAAGTCCACCTTCTATGACTTGACCTGGTCACCTACACCAATTTCAGTTGTAACAAACCTCTCGAGGTGCGCAAATTTATCAACTACTTCTGGCCTATAACCACAAAGAATTTATGTGGGCACATGCTGGATTCAGTTTTGAAGAAGTGTTTTGTAGTCTGTAGGTGCGAAGCAAATCATATATAAATGCCTTAGTCACAAAGCTGCCTATCTAGCGTCGAAATGTTTACGTACTGTCGCTCAGAAAGGTGACAAAACCGAAGCGCTCAAATTCAGAAATCTCGCTTCCCGACGGAAGAGGATTAAACCAGTCGTTCGTTAGATCAGATAAAACATTCCATAAAGTATAATCTAATGCAGATTTCGAAAGGAAAATTGGCATGCATATGTTTTCACAGAGCGAGTGAAAAAGAGCAAATACTGTGCAGTTGGTTTGTAAAACCTCAAATAGAATCGCATTCTCACTCGGAGCTGTCCTCTGGATCCGGGTGTATTTCATCGTTGATCTTATCTGGATTTTCATTGGATTTTGAAGCCAATTGTTTTATGTTATTCATCTTAAATTCAATTGTTTTTTTATTAGCGCGAGATGTGTTACCGAAAAATAAGTGGAAACCACCACAGAAAGTTCCAAAAGAGCCCAACAATCAACTTGGTGTGAATCAGAAAGCCTACTATGTATGCCACGAGCCAGGTCTGAAATGGATGCGTCTACCTTCGGTCACGCCCCAGCAAATTGTGGCCGCGCGGACTGTAAGTTCATGAAGGTCGGTAACTGTTTGTTTGAATGTAAACGGCTTCTCTATACTACTTTAGGATTTTCCGCCTATTTCCGTCTGATCTGAAATTAATTAACTTGGCTTAGACTTGGACATGGAAATTTTGAATAATTCACTCTAATGTACATAATGAAGTAGTTCCGGGAGTGGTGTCACATTTTAAACACGAATAAAATTACTGACAGTTTTGTGTACTGACAGACTGAATGGAATTTCAAGATAATTCATGGTTCACTAAATTCCACAAACAAACCACCAGAAACTTCGGAAGCACTACTTAGTTGTTTCATTTTTGTTGATAAACAAAAACACTTCATATTTATCGCTTTTAAGATGCCACTTGAATCCCTGAAGAGCGAACAGAAGTCATTTCATAATCGAAGGCTACCCGGCCTAACTCTAGACGATTTGCTAAACTTCGCCATTCCTTGGCTTTCACAAACAAAAACGTCCCTTGCTCCAACAAATATTTTGGCTCACGCTTCTCACTGTATATTCGCGGATTTAGGCTACAGGCTGTTTGACACATGATTTTGCTAACTGATCCATGTGCGGAATGTTGTTGAGTCAGCCTACCGGAGTAGGAGCTCCTATCTGTGGCGTACCTGTCACGGATGAGCATTGCTGTTGCCACGGCACCTTGGCATAAGTGATGGCATCGGCGTCCAGTTTGTGAGAATTGGGACTAAGTGCTTTTTGTTGAAATTCGATTTATGCAATTTCACAAGTCCATACATTCCACACACGATAGGTATGTGGCTCATCGAACGAATGACCAATCTGATCCAAGATGCTACGGTCTTGATTAGATGCGTAGGAATAAATTATCCGTGATGATGATATTAACGATGCACATTCTTTTCTTTTACCATAAACAACACATTTCACAACTAAATCTCTCAAGGACAGGACTGACAAAAACAAATATTTTGCAGTAACTGATGGAAAACCGAGGGAAATATTACGTATGGAATTAGTGTGCTTGAAGCACAACGCAGCTAGTCCCCGAATTCCGTTAACCCATTTGGTACTATTTCTTCGTTGTAGCTACCTACCAATTTTTTTGCAGTTCAGCAGCTGATAGGTGAATTCTGAGTATCAAATAATCGAAGTGTGTTGGTTGGTGCAAATGCGTCCAAAATAACGGTCCAATATTCGGGTTTATCGATTTTTGTGCATCTTAGTCGTCTCTCACAAATTGCCCAACCACAGAGCATCGCACTCTGGTTGACCTCAGTCTCCTAGTTCGCAAAATGCTCGACTGAGTTCTGTCCTAGTTTCTTTCACAAATAGTGTGAGGAGACAGGCTACCAGTCATGGACAAGTGGCTGATGTATTCAATTGTTCAGTGAAATACACCAGGAAGAGCGAGATTCACTGCAACCACTTGTTCTCAAATTAAAAGTACGCTTTCTCATATTCATTGTGCAGTTTCTCGAACTGCTACTTTCACCTGACGATAAAATCATCACTATTTTGAAATGATCAATTCATATGAGAATGTATTCAATGAACAGCTGATATGCTGAGTTCTACTGCTCATGAATGTCATTTCAAGCACACAGAATGTCGTCAGAATTTTAACGTACATCCAGCTGTGTCAGGACCATATCCACAGATTGGGTACCGATTATTAGCCCCCAGACTAGAAAACAAGTTGTTACTAAATGCAACTACCGATTTCTCTAGAAGGCAATGTTTGCCCCCACCGAGAATATTTAGTTGCATGAGCTTTGGTGGAGGGGGAAATTCTCCATATCCGCCAAGTTTCACGAAATGGGAAGTAAATTAAGGGACTCTTAGGAAGAAATATTATAGTAATAGAAAATGTAATGAACATTCAGAAGTTGCAGAAGGCCCCGACAAAGTCTGGAGACGAAAAACTCACACCATTTGACTAAACACTGTTAACCATTGTCAAGAAATTCGGGGAATTAATAATGCCAGCGGGGTATGGCTGGACTCACAGTTAGCACAGGAATTACTCACCTTAATGCGGTGGGTGTGCCATATTTTGTGTCATCTGTTGGCGTCTTATAGATATGTCAGCCGCATATAAGTCGATAACTGTCAGAAACCGTCTGTGGCCACGAAATATCAGCGATTGGTTGTTACCACTATGAACGTACAGAACAGCCCTACTGTGGTTCTACTTCTGTGTTCTGCCAGTTGAACACTAGGACAGCTAATGTGTCTGAATTATGAAAGTTTCCCTTGATCAGAACTAGGATGCAACATGTTTAGTGTACGGACTAAATTTAGATCGTCAAAACGTATCTTTAACAATGCACAACGTCTCAAACATAAGAGAATTACAGCATATGTTACTCGGATAAGTTAAATTCAAATAGCTTGGTTTGGGAACTACAACGTCTTATTGTGAATGCAGACCTCAGGAAGCGTATTAAATTTACTGACGTGGTCATTCAGTTCGTAACCATATAATGATAGGACTCGTTTGCGCATTAAACAATCATTGTTTCTTTTCCCTATTCAAGACCCGCTCTCTGTTTACGGGGAATTTGGATGGCACCATCAAATGTTCACCAGCGTACCCCGGTACCGAAGCACATTATCTTCGAGCGCAAATAGCTCGAATAAGTTCGTCAACACATATCTCGCCGGAAGGCTATTTCCAACTGGGTCGAGGAGACGAGGAGGAGGAGGAACAATTGGAGGACGAAGAAGGCATTCCTAGTCAGGAGTGTACAAAAAATCCCGAATACGAACCAGTCGGACCGACGGAATTGTTAACTGGAGGTTTAGAGAATTGGGTCCATCACAGGTCATATATTCTTCCACAAGGACGTGTAACATGGTGAGAGCGACCTACTCCACCCGACATAATGAATAGTTTCATGTGATGAATATTTTTATGTGATGTAATTGTCACACGTTACATGAGCAAGTACGTCGAACATTCAATCAAATCAACTGGGAGATATCGTTTGGGTAACGAAAATGAAATAGGCTGTGCATTGTTTGGCTAAAGATTGCAACTGGATTTGAAACAAATGGGGTTAAGTCTTCTCCGAAACGGTTAGACCTGTAAACCAAGCGATGCTGTAATAATGTACGACATGATGTGTGGAGCAGTATAATTCCCAAGCTACGCTGTTATTGGAGGATATATTCTCGAGGTTTCTTGAGCACTGAACTTAGTTTCTACGTTGCGAACGTTTTATCACTAACCGAGTTGACCTGATCGGTGCAAGATAATGACCCTCTGTTCAGTTGTATTTGTAGTAACGTTGTCCCAGATTTGATCTTGACCCTAGAGTACGTCCACCTTGCAAGTTGCTATGGCCTCGAATTTGAACCAGCAATGTTATTAGTTTTAGGAAGTTCGCAAATTTTAGCAACATTACTAATTTTAACAGCATTAGTGATTTTGGGAATGCAACAAGTTTTTTTGGTGTGGTCGTGAAAGGGCGATGTTGAAGTGGTTCAGCTTCCTTCAGACTGCAAAGTCTTGCATCAGCCAATCCAATTAAATCCCCCTTTACTTGATCGTTTACTTAGTCCAGTTCTGTTTGCTTGTTGACAAAATTTGTTGACGAGTGCCACGCTTCCAGAAACTCTCTTGAATGTCTCGCGTTTATTTAGTCCACGATGCAAACCGTATCCAGAGTGAAGGCATATCCTTCCTGATCCACGTGAACGGATATCAATGAAAGAGGATCGTGTCTTCCTATAGCGAGTTTGTGTTCATGCATTCGAGAAGCATATTTTCTTCCATTTTCACCAATGTAGTCGTAGTCCTCACATTTCACCTTGTAGATAACATTTCTTCTGTTGTCCGTTTTGCGTATTTCTTTACCACATATTAAGTCCATCGAAGCGCAAGACTTAAATAGATTGGCTGGTGTGAGACTTTTGCAGTTTGAAGGAAGCTGAACCGCTTCAACATCGCCCTTTCACGACCACATCTTGTGGTCACAAAACGTGAAAATTTCCAATCTGAACTATAATACACACCAGTATTCAACTTCATTGAAAAAATGTTGTCTTCTGTTGGTGCTCTTATTGGTAAAGGTATCTCCAAATAAAATGATCCGGTTGATTCCGTAGATATTTTTGGGTATGCATGTTCTTGCTAAGGGCATTAACCGGCAGGTATACGGAAAAGATTCTTCTTCATTATCAAGCTCACTCTACCTGGTGATGGTACGGTTTCATTCGAACCGTGGGTTAGTGCATGTTTTTATTTAGGACTTATTCTTTGCCTTTCAGGTTGGGATTCTTTTTGGAATTACCTTATGAGCACCAAGGGTTGAAATTCAAAGGCAAAGAAGGCGAGTGCAACGGCATCAGTTGACAAAATTAAAGCAAACGTTAGTACGGAAGTGATATCAAAAATATTTCCAGTGTTCACTGTTTCTTTCAGTCCTTTGCGGACACTTTCATTCAAGAATTGACTGCGCCATCTACATCGCTTTTTCTTTACCTGTCTACAGCATTTAGCCTAGTTTGATAGCTGAGCCTCTCGTAAAGAGCCTTGAGGTAAGATCCGGCGGCCTAATCTACTTGGTCGATGAAGCAAGGCTATTGAATTATGGGTATCGATTACCAATCTACGAAGAATTTTGCATAGTTGATGAATGAGTTGGTTTAAGATGATCTGGAATAAAGGCTTCCAACATGAAACGCGGCTAAGAAACAATCCAAGATGTACCACGTGTTTGGGGAAGTACAAGATTTTACAATAAAATTAGCATTTCATATCCAATGGAGGAATTATACAGGCCGGGAAAGCAATGACATTCATATCCCTGTACTCAATTGAGGCTTGGATGACCATTGCGAATAGTGACTGTACTATCTCACTCTTTCGTATTTCACAATTCATCAGACGTAACAACGATGGAAGTCGAATGAAGTATTCAGGGGTATATTATTGTAAGACCGATCCACTACATTCTACCTTTAGTTGTTCGTCTAAACGTAACATGATATTAGTACCCGTCCCTTTCAGTTACTGGGTCTGAAAATTTACAGTGGGTTTCCGCCATCACTGTCTGACTGTCTGGTACCTATACGCTTCGTGGGTAGCCTAAGCCAGTTGAAGGGGTTTGTACGTTATATAATTTCCATGCAGCCCGCTCAGTTAATAGGTTTGATCAACAGAAGATTTGAACAAAATACTCAAGTTCAAGCTTTATTGAAAACGATTAATCTTTATGCTGGTGAATTTCCAAAGTAGACGAACGTTCTTTTGAGGAAGAAACGTTAATTCCATTTAGATCAAAACCAAGTTGATTTACTTACATAAACAGCACAGAAAAAAGTAGAAAACAGTGGACATCCCATTGTCCTCCGACAAAAAACAACAAAGATTCATGATATTTTGCCTCTGCGTAACAAATAGCTATTTTTTGTGCATCACTGACATGAAATAACTAGGTTCATATTGATTTCCGATCCATGAAGTGAAAAAATTCACTTATAAATGAATCAGGACTGTCAGAACCACAAGAGAACTATTGGTTTGACACCAGTAAATAAAAGGCAGTATCCTTCATTTTCATTAAATACACTACCATATCTAGTATGAAGAACGAAGTCTCAAATTGTGTTCCTTTTTGTTTCTCGACATTTTATGGTCTACTATCATAACGGAACACATCACCCGTACGCTTACTGAGTAATCATATTTACTCACGGAATTGAGAAAACCACAACTAAAGATAATTTATGCGGCAGACTGCTCTTCCTAGGAGTTGCTTCACTCCCCTCACAAATGCACATGGGGTTATAATGTCATTAGGAAACAGAATATGATGATCTCAGAACCAGGGAAAATTCCGTTTATTACATCGCCTCTGACACGCCAGCAATGATCAGTAGCCCTTGTACAGGGAACAGCTTTGGATATTGCGAATATCCATATTGCAGTTTCTCGGACCTGACGTGTCCTGACTAGACCGATTTTGTGGAGAACTTTAATAGTCCATCCGAGCCTGGCCACTGATCTAGTTAAAGGGTCTTCTGTGGGCCACAAGAATTACAAGTCAAATTGGTTCACATGTTCCCCTGAATCGTGAGCCTCTTCTCCAGAATTGTAAATGTACCGTCCGCTTTGGCCCGGAAATCTTTGAATATGCTTTAAGTTGAGTAAAGCTTAATTTTGTCTCAGCTTTCTGTCTCACGATTTCCAAAATCATAAGACATGGAAATGCTAGTAGATTGGAGTGAATAAATATGAGCAGGGACGACACGTTTCGTCGCAAGTTCATAAAAACAAATAAAGATCAACAAAAGCTGCTAAAAGACAGAAAATGTTATAATCTGACCAATATATAGTCTTTCCAAAGCCATTCTAGTAGGACTCCTAGACAGTTTGTTAAACCATATGTGGTAGTTCACCTTCGTTGTAGTCAACGCATAAGTTTTCAGTTAGTCCATGCTAACGACACAAAACTTTTGAACTTATTCTAAGCTTGACTAATCTGCTAGGATGTACTTTGTTCTGCTTTGTTTCAATTCATCCCCTTTTGGATGTAAGTTACCGCAAACAAGTTGTCTCGTTAAACCATGATTGGATTCCATCAAATATTCCTAAAATAAGTAAGCGGTCATGGTCGATACGCATTGCTCCTCTTATTGCATGATTACTCCTTAATTTCTTTCTATTAGGTGGAATCCCTCGAAAAACAGCAATGACGAAATGGAGGATTCTTTGGAAGAAGTGGATGAAGAGGAGGGCGGTGAAATCACAAAACCTACTCCACCACGACCAGAACGTGGACCGCCAATTTTGACCAAAATTTCATCTGACATGCCGATATTTGGGTATCCGGCCTGGTCTGTGCGTCTCAGCTCGAATTTGATGCCAGAACATGCTTCAGTGGTTGTGTCATCGATTCTTTGGCCCGGAGCTCATGCAGTTGCTTGGGGAAAGTGAGTTTGCTGTTTTAGGAATCCATTATAATCCAGATTCACGGTGTGCTAATGTTACGTACTACTAAACCATTTCGTCTGAAACCTGTGTAATAATTGTGATTCCATCTAATATTTAAGTTTTATACCGACTAAGTCACTTAAGTTAGTCAATTAACAGAAAAGTCCACAGTTACGTGGACTGAATCTATATTTTATAAATAATATAAAAATTTTAAATTCGGCAATATAGTTGGCCTCGATGGTAGTAGCTAATTGAAGGTTAGATGTGTGTTGGTCGCCACTCGAACATTTCAACCATGCTCCCTTACCCTAGAAATTACAGCGGTCATTCTTCGTACTTTGATTTGCAAAGGCCCGGCGAACCCGAAAAAATCAAAAGCAATGGTTTCTGAATGGCCACAGTCGTATGCATGGATACTTTCAGGTGAAATTGAGAAAAATGTGCAAACAGTATACTAAGGATGTCGATTCATTCTACCCAAAAAAACATGGTTAGTTGTTATTGCACCAGAAATTTTCTTAAAGTATTTTACATACTACCAATTATTGGTATACAAAGTAAAATAACCAAACTACTCATTTCGAGTTCAAAGCAACCTTCAGCTCAGTATGGGAATTACGGGCTTCAGATTTTGGATGAGTATGCTTTGCAAACAGTCAACGAAAACGTGGCACTGAATTGGGATAAGACCTGCAAGCAAGCAACTCCGAAAGTTGTAGCCCATGAAGAGTGTCTTTTACTTCCATTGTCTTGTTTTCATGTCGAAATACGTTATTGCTTTCAGCCCTGTAGTAAAATTGACAGAAATCAATAAATCGCGTTTATGTCGTTCATTGCCTTTGCCTAAAATTAGGGATCACCTTGCAACTCAGCCATCTGGAACAAGACAATGAAGACAATTTTGTTTGCTGAAAAATTCCCACTGAGCACATTAGGGAAGCAGAAGTCAGTGTATGAGATGGGTTTTAGTGATTCGCTCCTATATAGTTATACAACAGTATACCAAAAGATCTAACGGACTGGGATGAGGAGATAAAAGTATGGGCATTCGAATAAGCTCCTGATCGTGTGGGCAATGTAAACTGTCCTACAAAAGCATGTGAAAGGATAGGCAGAAATTGGGGCTGCAGAAGTAGGAAATGCATCTTTCAAGCGCAGTGGCACAATTGGGCTAGATATGAGCATAATTCAATTCTGCTTAACATGCCATACTGATACCATCCGTCATTCTTCTTCGCGCAACCTCTACAATGGTGTCATCTTGGCATAAAAAACAAAGATACACTGACTTTCGTTTCCCCACCATCTTCCTGGGGATTTTTCGTTTTGTGTACATTATCTTGTCGGTTAATCAATTCGAGTAGTCATTCTCTGTGAAGATAATTGAGTGTTTTAAATTCTATCTTCCTATCTGCGTACATGTTTTCCTCGGTCTTTTTCAAGATAATCGCTTGCACTGCTTTCCACGCCGTGAGGTACAAAGATGTAAAAATGGATGTTTTCACTATCTCACATTGCTGTTCTGGATACTGATCGTCAAATTAAACCGTTCTCCAGACAATTTAGGAGCACGTTCAAGGATGCCACTCCGCTGCTCGAATTTACTTCTGCCGTGAATTTGAGATCTGCGCATAGAGCAGCAGACCAATTCTCGCTGATCGGTTAATTATGCACAGGAGTCATCCATATAATGTTTGTCCAAATAGAGGCTGTGGATATTGTAATGCAGTGGGATGATTACGAACCAGCAAAGACGAACCTGTTTGGTAACTTGTATCTTCTCAAAGACGAATTCTTCCTTCCTAATTTCAATCCATTAGTGTCCATCTTTTTGTTTTCTCTGTTAATGAAACAACGGTGCTCGTCATTTTCCGGAAGGGGTTGGCGGGGAACAGAGGGCTATCAGTCTAGGAATTTGACTAGCCGCAAGTGCAATCGACCTCGTAACCTTTTGCTAATGATCCAGTCTACTCAGACTGAACTTCCTGCTGCCGAACTTAGACTATTCCTACTATGCAGCACGGATTCAAAAAAGGGTCTGTCTAGTCTGGTGCTCGAGTTACGACTTGGTCGAGGTAGTCGCTGCACACTTGCACAGTATTTATCAAAACCATCAGCTTCGTCTTAACTGCTCAGCCACTAGCTGACTTAAAACGTGATGACTGACACCAGGTAAGAGATTTTTGGAGAAAACAGAGTACTGTCGGTCACCGGATAACAGTGACCTGTCATGCATTATAAATTCGGACGTACATGCAATACTTCCTTTGCCAAAATGCAAATCCCGGAATACCAACATCTTCCTTTTTTCCGGTTGTAGCATTCACGTGTTCTCGTGTTAACGACCTACTGTTAAACATTTACCACTACTAGCTCTAGTAGCGTTAGACTCACACTAGCAGGCACAGAGCAAATAACGATCACATTACAAATTACTAGTTAAAGTTGAGGCGGTTCTTCACTTGTAGCTTACTTCACTTTTATATAAACCAGGACAGAATTTGACAAATTCCCATGGACTTCCTGAATCAGAACGCACTCAAGCTTTACTGAATAAAATGTGAACTTCGTAAATCATGTAAGGAAATCAGGCACAAAGGACTCAACAATTCTATGATTTTGGTGCACACGTTTTGCACCACTTTGGTCGCCCTTTCATTTTCCAGTATTAGACGATAAGCATAATGCAGATTCACTTTCTCTGTCATTACAGAGGTATTAATAGGTTAATGCGAGAGAACAAGCATGAACGTTGAACGTCAGCATTTACTCATCCTGTGTCAGTGTTCACAGGACAGAAGTGAGCGCACAGACAGTAAAATAAGTGTAGCCTAATTCACCATCAGCATCGCCGTTCGGCGTTAAACAGCAAGACAAGCCTCACTGACCGCTGCCTTTCCCCAGGGTTACACGTTTATATGAAAAGAGTGAATATCCAAGGGGAACAGGGAGTGGACCTACACAGGCGGGAAAAGATAAGATGCTGCTGCAGCCAACACACGAAACAGTCTAACTGTACAAACGCACGTATTTTCAATCATTCTGATTCGATAGAAAATGATAGTACGATCGCCACTGTTCACGGTTCACTGCCATATCCTTCAGTGTCTCCAGCCAGCAAGTCGACGAGTCTTTCGGATCCCAACCACGAAGGCGTGAGACATCTACTTTACCTAACTTCGCTGTACATTTTCTCATCCCACGTTGACACGTCATCTGTTGGCCTCCACATTGCTTCTTCCATTCCTTAGGAGGAACACAAAATAGGGCACGGTATGGTAGACGAATGTTTGTCATACGCAACACGTGACCCAACCAGCGTAGTTTACTAAGTTTCATACGCTGAAACAAACTATTTTCAGAAGTGGCACCCAATACCAGATACCTCACCTCAACATTACTCACCCGGTCACAGCATCGCAACCTGGAGATGCTACGTAGACATCGGTGGTCGAAAACTTCCGAGAAACAAACATCTCCCCATTTCTCACAACCATGCAACCGGCACACTGTACAAAACCTTTCAACTTTAGTGAACTATCAGGCCGACGCCACAATTACTTCAGTTAAGCTTAAGCTGCTCGAGCTTTGGATATACGCGAGTTCAACTCTACCGCCGAGCAACCATCTTTCCACACGCAGTTGCCCAAGGTAAATGAAGCGGTCCATAACTGTTTGTTCCTGTCCATCCAGTATCAAGTTCGGCGCTGCTGTCGTCCAGTCCTGTAACAGTACACTTTGGATATGCAAAGTACATGCCGAACTAAGCTACGGACCTCGAGAGTGTGTCTGATGCACGTCGTGCATGGTCCGCGGATTCGAACAGACACAAGAAGCCTTTTGGGTAATCTCGGTCACAAGGCTTTTACTATTTCTCAGTTCGATTCCTACATCCTGGAGACCTCCTGGAGCACATTTCATCACCACGTCCATGACGAAGGTGAACAGAAATGTAGAAATGAAACACCGTTATCGAACACTGCTAGTCGTCTGGAATTGAAATTGGTAGTTCAGCGTATACCCTGACGCGACCATGGGTATGCAAATAAAATGCTCGCGAAACGTTCACCAAATTCGTTGGCATACCGGTGGAGAGCAATGAATAGTGTTGACCGAATGCGCCTTTTAAGTCCAGAAAGACAACGACCGTAGGGCGGCAGTGTGTGTAATGCATTTCGAGTAACTGCCGAAGGTTGAATACCTGGTCGACGCAACCTCGACCTGGACGAAATCCGGCCAGTTGTTCGCGGATGTTACTCTCGCGAACAGGTATCAAACGACGCAACGTTATCAAAGCTAAGACATTAGTAACTTTTGGAATTAAACTAATCCCACGATTATTGTTAAAGTCACTGCATGTGCCCTTCTTGAAAATGGGTACAATCAGTGACTCAGCCCACGATGACGGAATCCGTTGCTTGAACTAAGTATCACGAATTACGGAGGTAAGAGCTTTTAACAGGGTTTCTCCACCCAATTTGAAAAGAACTGGGGAAGTTGGTTGGGACCGGCTGCTTTTCCCCTCTACAGAAGTCGAATATTCCTCTCAGATATTCTAGGGATTGCGCTTTCGAGCCCAATCCTTTACGTCTAACCTCTGAGTAGCAGTGAACACTACGGTCTTCAGACATGTTTGGTGAACTTCCCAGTATGTTGTGAGTCAGACTTTCGAGTTCAAACGTCAGCTTGAGTTGGTCCTACTTGTTTATGCTCCTACTGACTGAAGACGAACAATGTCGGACATTGTTCTGATTACTGCGAACCGTGAATTCGTTGGGCGTTCTGGATGATACCACGATTCTGTGCACAAGCTGGCCATTTGGGAGAGGCTAAAAGGCAAATTGAAGGCAAACGTATGGTCCCGTGCAAAATCGACTAGGACGATAATCTCAGTCAGGTTCCGGTTTTCGAAAATAAAAAGGAAGACTGCTTACTCGGTGCGATCTCGCCGCCGTAGCTTAGAGCTCAGAGTGACCATATTTCCATTGGTTGGAGTTCAGTCGAAGATTCTTGACCATTCTGGTGCAGAGTAGTAGATACGGATTACGTCTTGGTCTGTATGGTCTCATTGACATGAAATCAGTCTGTTCTATGCAAATGCTTCCAAACGATAACTGTCTTATCGGTGCATTATAAACGTTGAAGTTTCGAGTAAACATTGGAAGCAGATTTGTGATGTCATGCATGCAACAGTGGACGTCACGCGGAATTCTGGATCGCGAAGGCCTTACAAACCATAGATGTATTGAATGTCGAATGCTTTATCGATGCTCGGTGATCCGTTCCTTCTTATGCCACATACAACGAGACAAAACATATCCTTGAAAAGCCAGCTACTGAAAACCATGAAGAATGACCGTAAGCGGCCATGGTTACGGAAGTGGAAAAGGTTGTTTTTTCTCCAGTAGCATCAAGCTTTGCCAATGAAGTTAGACACTTGGTCCAAGAAAACGTGAAGTAAATGATGTGAACATGAAAACCGACAGATAAATAGTTTGCTCCTTGGCTTGTCATATAGATCACCAAGTGAAGCACTTGAAAGAGTTTTACAGTTGGATCTTTCTGTCGTACCTGCAGGCGGTCAGTGCAGGTCAATGTTGGTCCTTTCTAGAATTTGACGTTATCACAGTAAGGCGATGTTGCTGAGGCAGAGCGCTTCTGGGAAATATGAAGCATACCTTTGCTTTTTCGAAGATTTTGGCTAAGTTTTGGCGTCGAAACCGATAACATTCCAAGGGTCGCTATGGAAAAGGCAACCAATTCCAAAGACCGGGTATTTCTTTATTAATGACTTGCATTCACCAGTAAAGCGATGTGCCAGTTTATGGAGACATCAATGGAATTAGTTCGAAATAATTCGTTATTTGATATCATCGTTCAACTGACCATTAAGAAACCATGGAAGCAATGTACAGCTGTTTTATCCTTGTAGAGTAAGACTGGATTATCATTGCATCCAAACTCTTATGGTACATTACTTTTCGTTAGTTGTTCGTTACATGTAAAGAATATGTGCTCAAGAATTAGCTAGATTTTCGACGTCGTCGGAACTGTGATGATCACATCTCCTCTCTGAAACAGATTTTAGAAAACAAGTAACCCTTCTTTAGATTCACTAGCGCTGTCTTCCTCGATATGAATGCAGAATTATACTCAATGGAATATGCAGTTCTGTAATGTGATCTTCCACTGAAGCGAATGGCAAAAGTTGATTTCCCATCCTTGCCTGCCAACAAGTGAACACGAGTTTCTTCCGTTGACAAAAGCCTATCATTAAAAGGGGTGTTTCTTCACGTTTTCCAATCTATTATTTCTCCCTCAATTGTAACTTTCACTAACTTTAGGCATTTTTGGCTTGGTTACGTTGATCGTTGATCAAGCATATCTTCTCAACCACGGTAAGAAGGGTCATTCTATGTGGTTCAGAAACAGGGCCTCTGCAGAAAGAACATTTGCGAGGAGTTTCCATGCTTGGGTAACACGGTTTCAGCAGTAGCATTGAATTGCGGTGAAAGAACTATCTTATTATGTCTGATGTTACACTTAGAGAACTGGAAACTGAGGTCCATTCTTTGGAAGAATCTTTGCATTTGAATAGGTTAGGGTATTTGGGTTATTGGTTATGCCTAACCACAGAACGCCCGCCTGGCTGTTCGCTATTTATCAAGACGAGCAGTGTTTGGCATATTGATCAAGGCCGCTAGCCCACGACGTAGAAAAAAATGGTAGCCGGTGTATTGGCTCACGAAAATCCAGTTAAACATCCGAGTTAGGGCCCATGACATCCAATAAGCGAAGTTTGAAGACCTTAGGCAATACGGACAAATACCGTGGTCAATGGAGCTCTAGCATTTGAAATCTTGTTTATCCGCCATTTCCACCTATTTTATGGTTCCTTACTTGCCATTATACATTAATTTTTCTTTTGAGCATACGGTGCTGAGTTTGTAACTTAAAACACAAAGCAGTTAAAGGCCAATGGGTGGTAGAATAAACCGAAAAGAATGCAGAGAAGAACAACACACATAGAAAAAGATTGACATGCACTAAGAAAAATGCACAATGCGAGTTACGAATCACAAATTTGTTGTACCGGGCTGTCATCGAGGAAGAAAAAGAACAGCTAATCAAAGGACTAAACTTCACTGTTAAAGACGCCAATGCGACGGAGTACCTGAGTGAACTCAAGATCACCGGAATCTCTGAAAAAACAGAACAGTGAATTCGACGATCTGTCCAAACGACAGCGATCGCGAAACCGGAAGTAAAAGCACCACAGAAACTGAAGGAAAAACCGTATATCAGTTTTTAAATATCAGGACCAAATGATGTAACACTTGCCTTGAGAAAGACTACCCACGGTAGACGAAACGTCGGCGCATTGTATCTACCAACAACGCTGTTATTAACATTATATTATTCACAATTAAGAACCGTATGTAATTATTATTTTGGCAGTCAGGGGACGGGTTACAGTCATAATGGACAAAAGAGAGTAAGCAGAAAAAAACTAAAAGATTGCTACAAAATACCTCGATTTTTCGAGAAATCAACGACGATCCAACCCACAGACTTGCGATGAAAATCAACGCAACACTAAGACGATTACAGGAATTACATCAGATAAGCAAGGAAGAGCGGTGGAGGATGAAGGCCAATGATTCAAACGTCGCACAGTTCTATGGACTACCGAAAATCTGCAAAGAAGAAATACCCCTGAGATCAGTAGTTGAACTACTGGGAACACCAACACACAACCTGGCCAAGAGCCTATAGAAGAGACTGAAAGCGCTCATCACAGGACATGAACATTCAATCAACAATCCCTCGCAATTCCTGGGAAAAATTTCAAGGGACAAACATTGAAAAGGACTAAATTATGATCTCCTTTGACGTCGTGTCTCTTTCCACATCAATGCCCTTAGATTTCACAAAACAGACACTGCAAGAAGTTTTAGAGCACCAATGGAGCAAACAACTGAAGTCGAGCGGCGCATGCGAATTAGGAGGATTGTGCCTGCGAAAACATTTCAAGTTCCAGGGTATGTTTTATGAACAGGCGAAGGGAACTCCAATGAGCTTACGAATATCTGGCTTCATTGCAGACATTGATGAAGAAAGTGGAGAAGACCATCCTGCCTGCCATCAAACCAAAACTGCAGCTGCACTTTATCAACTAAAAGTTCGTAATCATTAAATGATCTAAATTAAAACGAACTTTCGCTGTCATCAACGTAGTTTTCAAGGAAATCAAGTTCACTTTGGAGACGGAACATGACAACAATCTGCCGTTTCTAGACGTGCTCGTCACACGGACACAGAGGTATATTGGAAAAAGCCGCATGCCATAAAAGCACGCACACAGATCAGATCCTATAATTCAAAGCAACCATCCAAGCTGCCACAAGAGAAGCTGCATCAAGACGCTTTTCAAAAGGACACGATCCCACTGCAGCACTGTGAGACGAAACAAGAAGAAAAACATCTGCTTCAACTGTTTCTGCGTAACTGGTGCACGCGAAGCCTCATCGGACGAGGTAGCAATATAAAACAGCACTGAGAAACGATCGCCGAAAAGACCAAAACCCGAACCGTCCTGCCGTACATCAAACATATCTCTGAAATGACCACAAGGTTACTCAAGCTTCATGGAATTGAAGTGGCCAAGTGGCCAACAAGAACCCTACGAAAAATTCTATCTAAGACGAAAGAACCGACGGCTGAGAGGAATCGAACTAACGTTGTCTATCAGATCGACTGTCAAGACCGTGATAGACAGTACACCGGACAAACCTGAACGAAACTCGGGACACGGATCCATGAGCGCCAACTGGCAACAAAAAGGCATGGTCCACTCTCTCTAATGTCGGTTCACAAAGACCGGGAGGGTCACAAGTTCAACTTCGAAAAAACGTGAGGGTCGTCGCCCAGGGTAGAACAAAGCATTCAGGAGAATTTCTCGAAGCTTGGCACTCCTCGGAAAGATCGATAAGCAGACACGTCGATATGGACCACGTATACTTATCGATCCGATCGAAGGACCAATCGACACAAGCCAGTCGAAACGGACGCTGATTCAGCCTACTACATGTCAACAATAGACGAAGGTGAACAAAGCAACTGGTAAGCATCTCTACCTTATCGATTCACCAAGACCAACCAATCAACACCGCCTAGGTGACACACTTAGACGGACGATGGCAACAAGACGCTCGCTATAAAATCATTACACTGACGATGTCACCTCGGCTGGTGATGAGGCGTTTACAATCAAACTGTCCAGCTCAGTGAACAAAACAATGCTATTCTATTGAACCTGAGCTACGAGTGAAAACATCACTCTCTAACTTGGTGTATACATATATAATTGCGAAATATCTGATCACTGGTCTTCAATGTAGGCTTTTCATTATAATCACAAGCATGAAGGTGCGGATAAGGTCGTGGCATTTGAACGTCAACTTCCGCATTTGGAGGCCTATGTTGGCCACGGCCTCCTTCCTGAAAAATTGTGCGCACCGTTACTTCAATAATAAAGGAGATATAAAGGTAAAAGTTAAAAAAGGGCTAAGGACAGTGCTCTTTCTCTTTAATGTCATACATTTGCGATTTGCCAAGATATTTGAAACTTGGTGCTATTTACTGATATTTGTTTTGTGCATCTGTGCACAACTCAATAAAATATTGCGCACAGCTCAAGCATCACATTCTACAGATTGAGAGCATTGTATTGCGCTTTATTAAAATCATATCACGTTTTCAGCGGCATCATCTTAATGTGGAAGTTGGCGCCATCCACAAAGGCAACCCATAATCTTGTTAGTCTGCATTTATTCCTGTCAGTTGAACGACACGAATCTTAATTTCATTTGAGAAATTAAGCTGATTTTCTCCATCCGGCAATCTTTTGTTCGGGGTTTCAATCCACTGGGAGTAATCCAGGAGCCACGGCAATCTTAGTACAATATTTTCCAATGGGAGCATTTGCTTCTCCGTCACCCATGAGATGATTGGGTGGTCTGATTTATGTATGTATTTTCATGGTAATAATTTAGTATACTGATAAACGCAGGAACCTTGATGACAGATCACATATCTGCATGAGTATTGGAACGCAACAACCCTGTTCTAAACCACAGGTCGCGAGCTTGGAAAACAATTACGGTCAGTCCGGTCCCAAAAAGCGAGTTCGAAAGCAGTATTGACAAATAACTGGATCACTTTATCATCTAGCGAAACTCACGTGAGCTCAAATTTCCTGTTTCATATTTCGATAAAAATCTTACGCAAATAATTGTTGAATGCTTTTGAAACGTACCCTATCATGCTTAACCTTTATTATCCCCAAACAGGTATTTTGAGAATGTCTACATCGGTTGGGGAATTAAGGAGAGTGGGCCGGGATTTCAACCTCATTTGCCTGCGGATCCATTGGATGAGTATACAGATACGGTGGAGATCACAGAAATTTCAGATCCAACACCGGAAGAGGAGGCCGCGGTGCGCGCAGCTCACGGTACAGAAAATTCTCCGGAAGAAGACGGGGAACATGGAGACGAAGATGGATCGGAAATTTACAGAGGAGATGAGGAGCCCGAAGAGGACTGAATTCGTCATTTCCATTTGAAAATCGAAAATCGTGTTTTGTCTCCTCTTTTTTGAAAATATTCGGAAAAAGGCTGATCAGAAAACATTTTGTGGCAATTTATTGCAAGATTAGTGAATTTTGTAATTAAAATGGCCTACTAGCTCAATAGTGCCATGTTCTTGATCTAGTATAGCCAACAGTGAGGGGTTAGCCGTCTTCCAGACCATCAGGCGGTCAATGTCGGCAGGTTATCGAGTCAATGTCAGTGAGTATCAAAGAAAGTCTTGGTTGGACTCAGTATTTTTGACCTCTGATTCCTGGGCTTCAAGCTACATGTGCAGGTTATTAAGATAGCCCTATACATTTGGCGGGAGCTCTGCTGAAAACCTGTTGTGCGTACATGTCGCTTCACAATTCCTGTTGCATTACAGCTGATAAGCTTTGAACTACTGCCTGTTCTGCAAGTTCCATGTTCCAAACGGCATAAAAACAATCTGACAATTTCTTTAGGATGGGCTGATCAGATTCAGTTTTTTGGGTCTGATTAGCAAAGCTTTGTTCCATGTTTTCTGACATCACGATAACGTAATAGAACGCTTAAAATGGTCTATATTCCGAAATATATGCGCAGGAACAGGTTGTAGAACGGTATTTTGATATGTTCGATGCACACTTGCCACTGATATTTTCGATCTTGACGAGCCCAGTTGAATGGTTTAAACTGTCATCGGATAGCCACACACGCATATTCGTTTACACAGTATAATGTCTCGTACAACTCTCATTCAGATAAGGAGATTGCATTTCAGGGACGACTGCTATACACAGTCCTTTATTTTCAGCAATTATTAATAAGCAATTCATAAGCACCGCTGCTTCTGTGCGAGAATGAACAAGACAATTTCAAAGTGTCTGTATTGTTTGTATTATCCCCGTATTAAGTCAGAAATGACAAGAATGCGTAGGATTTTTTTCATCCAATTGATTATGAACAAATCGGTTATTTAGGAACCAACAGGGGCAATGTTCGATCTCGGCAGAAAGCTTTCTGGAAGGTCTTTGGAATTGAATTCCACTGCTGAGACATGTAGAGTGTGATGTCCAATATCGCGTCTGTTGATTTGAGAGTAAAATCACCAATAGAATCCAGTTATGAGATAAATGCCTATTTAATAATTTAAAAAGTTTGTCCAGGTCACCAAATTTGGATAGATAAAAACTATCAGAAAAAGAGAAAGCATTTGGGGCTGTGGTGCCAAAATTACGTATATTTTATAACGAAAACATATGCATTGTGTTTGCATGCGGATGAATAAACAAAATCCTCTCGGAGGCACACGGTCGATTTTGCGGTTGTTGCCGCCCGCCAAGCGTGCGTACCTGGTACTGTCCTATTCAATCATACCAGCACACGTTTTCCGGGTTTATAATGAAGTCTAGTTAGTATAATTCGAAGCTTGCATTGATGATGAGCCAATTTAAGAATCAAACAAGATTCTAGTACTCCGATTCTTGAACAATTTGCTTCAAAATCAGTGGCTGAAATAATTGGCGCTTCGTCACTCCACACGTCTCGATGAAATTCATTAAGCTAGAAGTGTGTGGAATTTTCAGTTTAGATTCATGGAAAGGCTAATATTAGTTGCTACACACGTCTTCAAGACAATTATCATTCCTAAACCAGCCAGCTGACATGCGCTTTGAGTGCTTGTTGAACTTGTACGGCTGATGTATATTTCTCAGTTATTTATATGGCGTATCTAGTGAAGTGGTTATGCATATGAAATGCATCTCATTGGAACTAAATGTTGCATGCACACACCGATGTGCATAGTATGCTGGTCGAAGGGTTTTGACGTAGAACTAGTTCAAGAATGGTGGAGGTTTTATTCCTTCGGTTACGGCGACTTCATCCGTCACTGGATCCTCTAGGCCACAGACCAGTTGCGCATCACCTGGGTAACTCCCAGGTCAGAAGGTACTTCTCTGTAGGCAAGCGGAAACATTACAGTCTACCTTGCAGAACTACGCTACTTGAAAGTGGTTAGTAGTGGTACTTTTATTTTACTTTTCCCATCTGATGCTGCCATATCGACCTACTGAGAGCTGTCCAGTTGCAGTGTTTAAAAATTTATCAGGGTTTTAAAGAAATTTGTCATGCAATACCAACGACCGACTCACCAGCAAGATGATATGGGGCAATATATAAACGGTTTTTCCTTGCAACAATCATCAACAACGCAAATTCACCTCCCCAGCAATGAAACACGGACCCGGGACTAGCGGTTGTGGTTAGAAAGACTTAGCAATTAATCCAAGGGGACAAGGTCCTAATGGGTTATCGAACATCAACGCTACACGATATAACACGCCGATTTGCCACTGAGTTTTGCATTCCGCAACACTTCTAATCTAAACTAATAAATAGCGAGGCTCTGTGTGTTTATTTTTATGTGATCGCATCCTTTAGGAAATAGATACGTCCCTCAGAGGTCTATCATCTGATAAGCAAAGATCTGTAGTCCGCAAAATCCACTGACGGATAGCTGCGCTATATCGTGTGGTGTTGATGTTCGATAACCCATTGGGATCTTGTCCCCTCGGATTAATGGCTAAGTCTTTTTACCCACAACCGTTAGTCCCTGGTTCGTGTTTCATTACGGGGAGGTGAATGTGCTTTGTTAATGATTATTGCAAGGAAAAACTATTTATCTATTGCCCTATATCCTCTTGCTGGTGATTCGGTAATTGGTGACGAATGACAAATCCCTTGAAAAATGTCCGGTTTTATTTGAAAGCTTTCAAATAGTCATAGTCATGTTTAAAAGGATGGCGGTCAGCATTCAGATGGATAGCATTCTGTCATCCAGTAGATGGTAAATTAGCTGAATTATCCTGTAACTTCATGGTTTAATCACAAAGAGGTCTTCCAGAATGGAGTTTATCCAAAAGAGGTTCCGGCTTGAACTGTCCTAGAGAAAATCTTACGGAGTCAGGTACATTGTACCTGTGATATAGATACAGCCGAACGATCGCATGACGAACCTGGTAGAGGTTTGTACCCTTCCTGCTGTGTGAAGTGGTTAGAAAATTCCATATGTAACGTAACTTTAGTTGATACCCCAAATTGAGGGTTGTTAGTCTAGAAGCTATCTTAATTTCGCTCTGAGACGAACAAAAGCAACGTCCATTCAGGAACATTTATCTGACTGACATACAGAAAATCGTTAGCGGTATGAATCTGAGCAGATTTTTGCTAAATATTTATTTACTGTTTTTTTAGATTGAATCGAAATAAATGCTAACAATGGGACGATTTTTCTCGCGGCTCCCCAAAAGGAGTGATTTGTAAAAATTTTGAACGCAGAGAATAATGAGGAGGTGGAAACTGATGAATGCGTTTAACATCCACTTATTTTGTTCCTCTCACCAGGCTATCTTTGTCTTTCATTTTATTGGACAGCGAAACAGTGTATTATATCGGTTAGTGGTCGACTTGAAAAACTAAAATAGTGGACTCAGAAAATTGAGAAATCACCAGTTTAATTTGAGAACAAAATACATCGGTTGGTTTGTTTTTTCCAAGTGCCATTATTTCAACAGACGCTGGAAAGCACATCCGTTCCATTGAGCTCCGTTCGGATTCCCGTGCTCACGTGCACCTCATTCGACCAGCTCTTTCCCTGAAAGTCATTTGATAATCACAGTCAAACTAACTAAAGCATTATGTTCTCAATCTAGATTGACCTGGTAGTTTTCTAGTTTGATACACACTGCTTCAGACGCTTTATTACGACTACTTATCCTTCTCATCCATTAGGTTTATGAATAGTGTGGATGATTTTACCACTCCCTTCTAGACTGGGGAAATAATACAGTCTGTATGGGTATAATGCTCACTGTGATTTTTTTAGACAATGGGCAAAATAGCTACAATCAACTCAAACCAGTCCTACCAAAGTCAAACGCGTGAAATTAAATCCCGATCAGATTTTTTAAAGGTAAAATTGTCCATCTACGAACAACAGATAAATGAGAAACGTCATGAGCTTACGATTTTATTCCTTTGCAGTAGAGCAGTACAAGGTAATCCAACCGCTTGCATCCTTTTTTCAAGTGCACAAGCGACGCGGAACTGGAAATTAAAAAAAACATTAGATCACGGAAAGCAACAAGTTTAGATGGAATATTTGAGGAAAAATCAGCGACTGATTGGGTAAAATGCAAACCGAGTGAGCAGAGTGTGTGCATTTGTTTTCGGTTACGTGCAGCGGACCTACCTGAGAAGAACACAGCCGGACAGGTTCAAAAATCGCAGATATTGACACACGCCAGACAAATATTGAATTCCCATATCAGTTATCTGTTGATGAGAATACAAAAAGCAGACTACCCAAGGCAACGGTGAATACAATCCGCCGGAAATGTATTGCAAAATGTTAGTCTCACTGAGAGGAAAATGTGACGACAAATCTACTGTATTGAGATAACATGTTCTGAACCATTCACCGCCATGTCAAATTCAGGTACCTTAAGAAGGTTTTGGCAGGAAAATTATCATTTGTTTGCCCACAGCATTAATAAACAAACTGAAAACGAGTAGATTTATACAGCCCAGCACACGAAGGAATATTTATCATAGCGGGTCACTGATGGAATATGGGCTAGGCCACACGACAACTAGGCGAGAGACGGCAGACCAATCCAAACAGGCATGTAGGCTGCTAGGACGAAAGAGAATTCCTGCAGGGATCTGGTGGAAATCCTGGAGATTATTTAATTTCACAACGCAAATGATCAAATGAACAACCATGAACAACTAACAATACCAGGCCGCAAGTGCCACTTTTTCACTGCAGATGAATCGGAGTTTTGACATCTCACGCGCATGGCCAGAAACTTTTGGTACCAAAGTAGCCGTATCCACTGATAAAATTTGTTTTAAAGAGGTCTTACAAAATACGGTACACTCGTTTGTCATCATTTTGCAAGCCTACTACTGTCAAACGGATTGCGCCTAAACTGTTCGTGCAAGAGCTGCAATCGATACAAGTCCACTTCCAGCGAGTTGAATGAATTCTTTCTTCGTTTGAGTCAGTCGCTTTGGAGGAGGCGGCGGTCTTCTTCACAAGTAAAAGACAGTAATGAAGGGTAAAACAAACTGATTTGTAATAGCTTAACAGGGCTCGTTTCGGAGTGTTACGATGCTGTGGACTTACTAAGTAATTTATCGCGCATTTGACTCCGGTCTAACAACGATGAAAAATCACTGTCGAATCTCAGAGAAAATCAGACTGAAACTATTGCATAACTTCCAGAGATGAGTTAGGGAATGATATCCATCATGAAGCCCTTGTTAAATTTGACTTATGCGGAAATCAACTGTAACCTAAAATGTTCGATCGTAACGGTTCTCACTTCATTCTGATCTGCCCAGGTTTACTTTGCATGAACATGAAGGTTATAACAGAGGTGATTATTTTCAGTCGCAAAGAGTGATCAGATGTATAAAACGGTGGAAAGGACTCCCTGTGGCACCAGTCTCATGTCCTCTGTACATGGGAGCAACAGGAATTGAGTAAAATAGAAAAAATCAGTGATATTTAGGAGTTTCTTCGCAAGGCAAGCAGACAATGACATATAGTGACAAAGAGTCAGTTTTTTAATGATGAACAATCATGCCAAGGCATCAAACAAAAAGTAAACATTACCAACCAATGGTGGAAGGGGAAACTGGGGCAGATGGTGTGCTTTTTCAACTCCGAACTCGAAGTAGGTGCTGTTAGATTAATTGTTTTCTTTGCGGAGATCATTGGTTGGTTGAATTAATTATTAATTTACCATTTCACTTAAATATAGCTTTTCCGGTTCTTGACGTGATCTCGATAATGCAGGCGCACCTTCTAAACCATTGGCTTTTTCAGGTCATATGCAGTTTCGTTGAAGGAGCTTCGACGAAAGCATGCACATCAAATGAAAACAAAAGTACAAAGTCCTGGAAAGCTATGACAAATCTGTCAGTTGCAAAATTCCTTATCTTGTGTTGGAGACTGGATCTTTTAAAGAAAATATTAGTTCTGCATGCGAAAAGAGTCGAAGCAGCGTGGATATTGTTCACTACCTACCAGGTTGCATTGCACCACTTTCATTGGCATCATCTCCCATGGATCTGCCAAATTTTCCGTCTTTTAAACTTAAGTTCAGTCATTTGTTGTGCAATCGTTTTGGACTTCTCTGCATACAAGTATTGTATGCCGACTAAAATAACTGCCTATTAAAGTTTTCTCCTTATCCTGTTCTGAATGTTGCCCCCGGTTTTTTGAAGTTTTTCATTGTAGTTCCACATACGTTTACCGTGAATAAAGCTTCGGACTGCAAGCAAACCAAACTGACTAAAGTTATCCGTGTACCCATCTTCACACCGTGATTTTAGCGATTCACGAGACAAAATGTGTAAAATAGGACTAACCTGGGAACAACCGGCGAGATTCAAATGAACGACAAATCGGCAACAAAATGCCAGGGCTTTGATGCCGTTGTCAGTAAGACTCTGTGGAGAAAAAGCAAGTTAGGAAAAACAGAGCCAAATTAACCCGACAAACAAGCCTTTTCATTTTATTTCGCGGAAGTCTGATATGACTAATCAATGGCAAGGTGAAATTCAAAATCCATGAAACATTGTTAGTACGATCTATTTTCATAAGAATTTTTTTTTTGCTGATGATATTCCTTCAGTAGGATATGCTCAATTTTCCTGGGAAATTCAAATCTCCTGAAGAGGAGTCAGTTCTTTTGACGGAACTGCACTTTTCGAACCATTGAACTGGTTTTTCTATTAGCCGCGACAAGACAATTTTGAAACCTGTCATTTGTACAAGTGGCTATGGTCCTGAATCTTTTAGTGATGAAGTAGAAACGGATAATCCCAACTTTCTCTTAATCCGAAGAAAAGAAATCTGGAGCGGTAATCATTCTTATATTCTTGTGGTGAAAAACGTATACATTGACAGTTTGGTTCGGATTGAATTCTTCGGAATTATCGATCGAGCTTATTGCCACTCGTCTGACTAGACGGCTGTGAGAGATTATCGGCGCCTGGAGCAGATGCCCCGGCGTATGTTGCCCCCACAAACTGTAATGCTTTCCCACCAACTGTCGAATCGAATAATACTGAGGCAAGTTCTGTGAGTAAACCGATTTCTTTTGCGCATATGCAACTGTTTACATTTCAGACAACAATGAAGTAATAATCTTCCCGTGTCTCACGAATTGCACAGGTCACTATGAATGAAAATTAAGAATATTGTTAGACCTGATATTTGTCCAGACTATCAGCTGCAATTTTTGCAGTTCAAAGCCATATGTTATCTTACCCACGGTGTGATATCACGCGTAAACACACCAAAAATCTTTCTATCCAGCTGATCTAAAACGCTTGCATATTCATTCCTGTTTATAGGGATATTACGTAGCACTGATGCCCAGGTCTACAGCTACGTTGTTACTTACTTAGTCAGTGACTGAATAAGTTACAAGTGCCGGATTACCATTATCCTAGAGGGTATCCTCATGCCCAAAGTTTTGCGGCATATAAAATTGAGTGGATGAAAAGTTGGACCCTCGGAGAGAACAAATTTAAAACAAATATTTTGCTTTGTTCTGCAGCCAGCTGAGTAGTTGATTGCCGCAGCCAAAAGAGTGGATTTCCAATGTTTTTGACCGCCTGGTTAAATACTTCCCTGACACTCACGAATCATGAGAAACTGTGAAAAACCACTGATTTTGGCCCTGAATTGGGAAACACCTGTACTTCAAGCAGGTCATATGGCCTCTATGCAGTGAGTTACTAGTTCTTATTGGCTTCATTATGCATTCATAAAAGACGACAACAGAATATTAGGGTGTCCGATAGAGCCATTTAAGAACGGTAAGCTCTTAAGTCGAAGATTCAATTGTGTGGTACTATTCAAGTCAAAGTGAGCTTGTTCAGTGTTCGTTTGAGACGACGGGACAAATTTTCCAACACCGTGGCATTAGAATTGGTAGAAAGAAGTGAAATCTGACCCATTTTGAATTGTCCAAATGGTACTGGAAGTTCGGTAACGAGTGAAAATGTACCCGGACCTGTTCTTCCAAAAGCTAATGCATCCTAAATGAGGCGTGAATCGTTGCAGTAATCTGCACAATGACACAAAGGAATTTATACTTACTCGTCTTTTTCAGCAGAATGGAATACTACTTTGGTGCACTGTTCTGTCAACTTAAGGTCAGAAATTTTTGACTAATGTTTTAACGATAGCGAAAATAAACTCGCCGTATTGGCCCAGTCTGATGGTCCTGTTGGCTTTCTCGCGTTGAACTAAGAGTAACGCGGAGCCTAATAGTTCGCAAACGCTTACAACCTAAGTCCTGTTAACTTATGCCGCGTTGTCACTTAAATAGCATGGGTTTGCGTAAGTGACGTTTAATTTACTGCCCACGTTGGTGAGGATAGGAAATTTCTTCACTGAAAGCTTTGTTATAGATCAGCTGAATTTGCCACTAAACCTTACCTAACTCAATTGATCAAAAATTATTTTTCGGTTGTCTACAAGGTCTAGAAGGAATTATATTCATTTAGATATCTTTTTAGCTTCATTGATTACAGTCTAGGATAAATCCACAGGTCATTCCAAATATGTGCATATTATTTGCACATCCTGATAGGTTTTCACTGCCCACGTTCAAATGGGTTTAACTAGTTAACCAAGATGGGGGGCATTCCACTGTTCCCATGCCGACCACATCTGTGGGTAATTTTGTTTTACGTAAAACCAAAGGGAACTGGAATGGGATAGTTAGAAAATTGAAAGAAATATCAATTGAGTTTTGAATAGGTCAGCAAACTGACGCTCCAAATCTCGTTAGCGGGGCAGTTGTTCGAATGAATTAGAAGCCGAGTTTTAGGATCACACTGTACTTTTTGAATGTTTTTTGGAGTAAGGCCCTCGATAATCTATAGAACGACGTGGCTTTAAGTGCAAGTGGGGTGGCTACTTCATAAAAGACCGGCAACATTTTGTATCGCTGAAAGAATTCTGGGTATAAAAGGACTCCTAAAATCCAAATGAGACCGTGGCACAAAAACACAGTGTACCTAACAGAAATTGCTACCTTATGAGCGCCAATATTCAGCAAATGGGTCATGTTCACCCTGGAGTTTTTATGTTCATTTATCTTCTACTTTCCATCTATATATATATATATGCATGCATTTAATTATCCGCTAGTACATGGGCGAATAAGTACCCCAAATGCAGATATCTTGCTGTGCGTCTGCGGAGTA
This sequence comes from Fasciolopsis buskii, assembly GCA_008360955.1. Classification (NCBI taxonomy): domain Eukaryota; kingdom Metazoa; phylum Platyhelminthes; class Trematoda; order Plagiorchiida; family Fasciolidae; genus Fasciolopsis; species Fasciolopsis buskii. The sequence continues at coordinate 63,025 of LUCM01008605.1, forward strand.
ACCTGGAATGTTGGGAAGACCAGGATTTCATCTGACCACTACGAACAACGGAAGCAACCACTGATAGTTCCCCTAAAATAATGTCAAGCGAAAGTTGTGAAATCTTACCTCTGTGTTACAGAACGACAAAAATATTTCCATGTATTCATGCGATCAAAATTGTCCTGTTTATCCTAAGGTTGTTGGTATTTCAGGACTGCCCTGGTTTGAGCAAACAATCAGTTGGACGATTCATTTAGACGAATAAACTGGTCACATTAATCAGTATGGTACAAAATTGAAGGAACTGTTTCATGATCATTCTGTTCTTCGATAACGGAGCCGCATTGTGTTTAGCGCAATTCTGATCAAGGATAAGTGGCGGAATACCTCGCATTCTAAAGTCAATTGCTCACGGACTAAACTGTTGGTCGGGTTGTTTTTCTGCTGTTTGCATTTATTTAAACTCTTGGGATTATTCCATCAACCCGTTGATTGAAAGCAACATTCATCTCTCGCTTTCGGTGCCGGAGAATAGGGATAAATAGACGCAACTTCGTTACCTCAAGTTGATCTTACTCTGTCAAAACAAAGTGAAACATAGAATAGTCGTGGAAAAATTAAATATCTAAATCTGACGGTGAATTGCTAAGATTAGGCTCAGTCCATCTAGTCGCGTTATTCGTACCCGGCTTCACCAGCTACAAACACGTAAATCAAAACAAAAATTTAATATCCTAACCAAAACTTGTCTCTTTCTAAAAGACAACGTTGGATTGGATCAAGGTGTTGCTAGTCTTCAGCTATCACCAGCTTGAGTGAAACAGATAAAATGTACAACTAGAGGCAAATGAACGAATAAAATTATGTCAGGAACATTTCAAGCCGTTACAAAGACCCCTTGGAACAGAATATCTCGCCCTTGGCCAGTTATCGTTTCAAACACGGTTTTGGTAAGTTTCATTTTAGGATAGCCTTTTCGTTATTGCTAGGTGGTCTAGGGCGATCAGTTTATGCCAAAGACGCAGGCTCACAGTTGTTTATTGACTCAAATCATGACAGTCTTGAAAAACCAATGAGGTTCAGCAATTACTATGAGGGAAAACCGCAGAAGTGACAAAAGCAAAGTGGTGCCAATTTCGCTTCCCATATTGGGGTTAGTGCACATGGATATTTGTGACTGGCATTATTTGCGGATCACTCGTAGTGACTACTACTTTATTGTCGGTTGTAAAACTTGAAATGTGTGATCCCGAACAGGATTTCCAGTTTAAACTTCATTTGTAAATATTAAGTGCAAGGTGCAAACAATATCACACTTGGCCCAAATTTTCCCACTTCTCAGTAAAGTGGAATCGCCATGTTTTCACAACACATTTTCGTTGCTGTCGATGTGTACAAGTGGATATATACCGCCGTCCATTTTTGACCGAATGGGTAGAATATCGTGATGGAACGGCTGTACAGAATGATCCCATGGTTTGTCATATGCAAGCTGAAAATTCATATTGCATGTTGACCCACTTCATGTGACATGCCACCTCCTGCCACGGTGAATATGCAACTGTCTTTTTCGTCGACACTTTCATTTTATCAAATAATGAACGTTCGCGCATTTCAATCGTGATTTCGATCAGCATTTCAGTAGTGTTTCTGTGTACATTTACTTTCATCTACGTGCGATTGGGCTTTCACTTCAAACCCCATGTGCCCCTATAACCGAACAGCATTGTAAAACTTTTTCCCACCCCAAAATTACATTTTCCTTCACGTATCTTTAAATATACCATGAATCACAAAAAAAGTTGAAATGAGTAACAACGACTCATTTATCTTTAATCAATGAATCCATTTTTTATAAAGCCTTAGACTGAAAGTTCTATCTCAGTCATATTTAGAGAGTGTTAGTAGTGGTTGCTATGTCGCGTGAATCGGCAATACTGCAGAGTGAGATAAATGGTTCGTGGCTTACTTACATTGACGCATAAGCGGTAAAGCCTAGATTATGCTATCACCATCGGGCTGGAGCTTATAGATAGGATGCGTGAGTGCGGTAATTAGTGAGAGCATCGGAAATCGGAGTTCGGAAAATAACGACCACAGGTTATTTTTTACAGAGAAGGGAGACGGTCGTAATTATTAGATTTACTGAACCAGCGAAACCATCTTGTTTCAAAAACCTAGTCATTAGGGCGAAATTGTTGAGGGATACGCTATGAGTAGATTACTCGAAGGAGATTTAGATGCATTTGGCGCCCGTTTTCGAGCTAGAGCCCAATCGGACCTGCAGTATTTTCCAAGTGGATCCACCTTAGGCATGTGAATAAATCAGTTTTCACCAAGTGAAATGATATTTTTAATTAATATACTGGAACATCAGTTCCTAGTGGCCTGATTACTTTGCTAGTAGAGCAGATACACTACTAAAGCGCGGCTGGTATCCAATAGCGGTTTCAACTGCTACTGTGATACAATTCTTTTCTTAGTTGAATTAATCCAACCGTACGGTAGAGAAGTTCACAAAAAATGGTACAAAAAGACAAGCACTAAATTGAAAGGAACGCTCAAATTTCCTCAAGAGACATTTCCAAGACATCTGTCTATCTTTAGTTCAAGCCGAATAGTTGGCATTACCGGAAAGTACTCGTTACAGCAAACACCACCAAGGTATGATTCGATGAATGACTAAAAACTGCGTCCCATCAGGTCGATCCATCAAAATTCAACTTAACAAATTTTTTTTTCATGTCTGGCTGTCTGTCTGGACATTTTTATATTTTAATGGACAATGTGCACATTGGGTAAAAGAAATGTTCCGCACTTGGCTGTTTATCGCAGACTGGTTCCGAGGTAAACAGCGGAAAGTGAAAAGGGAACTCACGTGGCAAAACGATAAATCTATGTGAGTGACAAACGCTCCGTCCTTGGCAAAACGTTGCAAACCGTAGTCCGAAATATCAGAGCATTCTGACACATTGAGTTCGCGAAGTTTGGGAAGAGATCCCAATGCGGCTATTCCCTTTCAAAGTTATGACCAGATAAAGTGCAAATCAGCAAAATTCATGACAGCGAAGAAGTAAGGGCAACCATATATTAAATTTGTCCCTGGACAAATATTTGATAAACAGCTCGTAAAACACCAGTAATAATGATAATAGTGATAATGATGCGAAGTGCATCAACAATTTAGGTTTTTGGGCTGCAAAATCCGTCGCAAATTATTCGAATTAGATGGCAAACAAACTAATCTGTTAGGACGAAATCTTGTACACAATCTAAGCCTGGAGGCGAATACAAATGAAAGCATTTTCGATGTCTCCGTATCCCTGATGATGGCGGCGGGAGTGATGAATAAGGATAAGCAACTTCTCCAAACCGATTGGTCGTGGTTGCTGAGGCACGTTTCGATGCTCAGACAAATAAAAATCGTCTATTTCAATGCAACAGCTTCGATGGTAACGACTGGAGAACAAGTCGACAAGTATACCGGAATTTCACAATAATTTTTGCATTTTCACATTGCCTTAACTCTGAAATCGCACGCAATATAATGGTTGGACGCATTTGGAGCATAATACATATATGCGGACAACAAATGTTTGATTAAAGGCCGTCAGTTCACATGGCTACACTCCGCATTTTACCTTAAAATCCTGCATCTTTGCTCAGATTGCCTGCAAGATGCCTTATTTCCATTCAACTTTCCTGTTAACGGCTTGTTTTAGATAATAAATAATCTAATTTGAAATAAAAATTTTTAGAAATGGGAAGATAAGCACCAGATTAATCTAAAGAAAAAAGCAAACAGCAGTTAGAAACATTGTTTTTGTGAATGGTCCCCTTGGGGTATAACAATTCAACAAATCGGCACTTTTTGGGGACCGCCACCTTCATTTTTATGCGGCCATATATTGTTCTTTTTGTTTGCATTCCACTATTTCGGTAACCGTGATGGTTTCCGAATCATTCATTGAAACATGGTTTGAATGAATCAAGCAAACCATGAGGAACTAGTGGATGAAACATTTTTGGGGCTTTGTTGCTATTCATATCACTTTAAGTTTCTTTGGAGATGTTTGGGCGGATACGATCCATTCTGTACACCCGAAAATATCTTCAACTCCCCAGTTCGGCCCACATAGGACGAGGAATTTGGTTGAGACTACTGAAGAATATCGAGTTGATTTGAATGTAACAAGATTCAGACTTCATTGATGACTGCTTTCCTCCACAGAGACTGGTGCCGTCCTGTTCTCCATGTGATGTTTTCATTGTATGACACTGTTCTAAAACCGTATGTCAGTCAATGAGTCACTCTTTGGATGAGATGTGATCTTGTTCATTCAAGTAAGCTATTGGAGGGTGGGTGGATGCATGCAATCAACATTAGATTCTAGGGTCATTTGATTTTCATGATGTCCCTTACTTACCCGATTTCCCAACCTTGTTTGCGATAGATTTACTTGCCACAATTTCCGTACTTGCGCCAAACAAATCAACGCCAAATCCGTCAGAAGTGGGCAACCGGCTAGACTGAGGTAGGCCAGTTGCAAAAATCTAAAATAGCACGAAGCGGAAGATTGCCAGTGGTGTACGAATAGACACAAGTGTGTTCCCAGTTGAAATGTACACTTATTGAGCAGCAATTGTTAATTTCACACTTAGGCATGAAAACTTGTTTTCTGTCTACCGGATCACCACAATCGATGCCTGGCGAGTTATCAACCCGTGGGTGTATCACCCACACCTCGGTATCCCATGCATTTCTTGCTAGATCGATTACGAGACAATTCAAACGGGAATCCCGATGACTGGCTGCAAAATTGAATAAGCACGTGGTGAGCACGAGTGAACCTTTTGTATTTTAACTGCCTATTCCGTTAATTGCTTGTGAGTTGAATAGCTTCTTTGCCTGAGGATGACTGGGCCCGAAGTATGGCCGATATGCTTAAGAAATCTTGAGATTAAAAGGGGAAAGTTATAAACACATTCACCTGACTAGAGGTAGCTCGTTTTTATTCGGGGACAGACGGAATAAAACGAAAGCGAAAAAGGTATATCGGGAAAACGCGTTGTGAGAAAATTGTGGAAAAATGAATAAGAAAATATTTTAGTTGTCACAATTTATGGAACTCATACGGCAGTGCTCAGTTAATTTGATTCCAGGAACTCCGGAGAGAAAAGCGCTGCGGTTCATAATTTTGTTTTCACAACCCGCTGTCCTGAAAATGTAACCCGAGTATTACGATAAATGACTGACCACAAGCGGATGCCAAATAATCGGCGATACTTTGCTTTTATGCGATGGGTTATAAAAATTGAGGCACCACAATATCCAGAAGAACAAGATTGACCGGCAAACCTTTTTGGCACCGCGGAACAGGGCTTACGTTTGGAATTCGATCGATTGCAACCCAGAAAACAAGTACGGAATCAGCCAGGCCTCCTAGTTCGCGGACAGATTGAAAATGGTCTGCCTTTCTTGATGCGCTCAGAGGTGAGTGGAGCGCTGCTCGGAATTAATAAAAAAGAAGAGTTCAAAGGCCCGTCAGAAGCCAGCAAATGCAGAAACAGTGGTACTGACCCACTGGAGGTCAGTTGATCCTTCTTTCTTGAGCAATCCAGGGGAGGTGAAATAGAAGCAAAACAACCAATCGAAACATAGCGTTAGCAATCACGATAAATAGATTGTAAAACATCATGTTCCATGGAATCCCTGAGCAGGGGAAAATTCACAGCATGGACGCTAATTTGCCTTGAACCTTAAGATTCACAGGAGACCTAAATCGTGACTTGTCGTTTCTTCAATGCACTGCCGATTGGTTCTTATTTTCTGAGATATAGCAAAGCATTTGCGTCATACTGCTATATCAGATGAATATCCATGCAAATCAGTAATACGTTAACACTCTTTTATGGTAGCTTTTTCACTGAGGGAACAGTATTCGCGTCATCCGATAGAATAGCCAACAATTTACCTTTCGGAAAACGTTTGGTGGACGAAGTTAGGTTTTTATTACCTATCACTCAGTGACTGAAACCTATATCCGGCAGTCACTAGTGTCTTGGCTCTTTCGTTTTTTTCTAAGTGACTGGTACAGAAAGCAGAAGAAGACAATAAATACTATTTTGCTTTCTACACGAGATAGCAATTGCAAGGAGTTCTGCTGGTGACTTCCGTTGCGTAGAACAGTTAATTTCCAACGCTAAAAATAGAAACAACAATAATTAGAACCTACCTCTGGTCAATCATATGTACCGCTCGATCCGTCAGCCGTTCACAGTTGGTCAAATAAAGTTCACGTAAGCAGCCCACATAAACGCTGTCCGTGATGATTTTCATGCCAGCATCGCCGAGTTGTCGATTTCCGCTCAAATTCAACACGGTTAGTTGTGGTACATGTTGCAAATAGCTCAAAGTACGTTCGGAAAGCTGAAATAATGAAAACGTAAAATGAATGTTTCCAAGCCATCAGGGAGCCTGATTTCGCAAACATATCTGGTCGATAGCTTTAAATGTTCATCCTTTGGATGACAGGCTACTTGGTGAGCCGTCCATTCAACCACATATCATAGGGGAAAATCATTCGGTGAACAGGTATCTTCAGATGAATTACATCTTCTGCCGTAACTTAGACGTCAGTATACCAGGTCTTGCTTTTAAAACTACCAGTCCACTTCTGTTGATCTAACTGACTTATCGTGGTCTAACATTTCTAGGTATGCGATTTTGGATTTTCTTTATTGCGTTCAATATCTGTTGCCACCACCAACTTACTTCACAGACATTTGATGCACTTCATCGGGCGGGGACAGTGAACAAGAAGAATGTGACTGAAATTTTACTAGCGCTCACAAGAGATCTTTAAACGACCCAAGCTTTCACCCCTTCAGATTACTTGAATGAAAGCGATGTAGTTAACTAAATCTCATCTAGGTTCGAGGTCACTGAATAGGTCAGGAGCAGTTTACCTTTAATCATCATCTTTTCATTTGTTTTTGGAAGACCATGAAGAACCATCTCCCAAAAGCCGTTCCGCCTATGTTCTTGGGAAATTTGTCTCCAACTTTTCCGTCCCTAAGAGCAGTACGGTTGATCCTAAACGGACAAGGTTCAGCAGTTTGCTTATTTTAACTTTGCTGCAGGGCACTTTTCAGCAGGCATAATTGAAAAAAGTGCAGTGGTCGTATAAGCCGATGAAATGTGAAACGGAGAAATCATGCGGTCTTGCCATGTACGTATGGGGATTGCCGGAAAAAGTGGTTTACATTATCGCGTGACTCTTAAGTTAACCACAGCGTTTTAGTATTCTTTACCGTTCCTTATAACCATCTTTTTTATACTGACAAGGAGAACAGTTGCACCAGTGAAAAGCTACTAATTGTTTGGAGCGCTTTGACACTGCCTTAAAGGTCGGGTGATGATTAAGACGGACGCAGAAAATGTGACCGTTTTATCCTGTATTTTCAGTCCCATCAGTCAGATGACAGTTTTTGAACCATAAATTTCAACAGGTAGATTTCTGAATCAAAATATTCTTTGCTTACTCTAGGACAACCGGTTACTGTGAATTGCGTGAGCGCAATGTTTTCCCGAAATGCTTCCGCAGCTAGTGAATTCATTGAGGCCAAACGCTTCAATTTTGTATTGGAAGTTCTGCGCTCGAAGTCGGAATTCGAGCTAAGTGACCGAAAACCGGACCCGTCCACGTGGGGTAGAGCGGCGGTCGAGATGCGCTTCAGACCACGACCACAAAGGCAAAACAAGCCGGTATCGGTGATTCGTCCTGCGCGGGATCTTCCCGGACGTTGCTTGCTTGTCACACCGGGTGTGGTAAAAGAACGTTTCAGCAAATCTGGTTTCCGATTATCCACCACACTGCCCAAATTGGCTGACAATGGGAGTGTGGAATGCCTCGGTGGAACACAGTTCAGCAGCTCCACAGTCTCGATTACCTCACACGAATCGGACAGAACCTGTGAGTTTGTCAAGGAATTCGATAGATTTAGATAAGCGAAAATGTTCACTGACAAGTAGTCTTCCTAACAGTTGCTAGGTTTGGAAATATTTTGCAAAACCTACTAACCTGAAATAAATAAACCCAAATAACAAAGACTGGCAGTCCTATCAGCAGTCAAATGACCGTATTTTGTTGTCCGGTCTAAAATGGCATGAGACTAACCCCTCGGTTGTTGAAATGTTGATCGGCTGAAATACGAAAGCAAGTTGGTAGAAATGCATCGTGGATTAAAGTTCAGTGTTTAGTAGTTCGTCTGTGATCAGAAAGTTTCCTAAGTGGTGTGCAAGTGAGATGCAAACAGGAGGAATTTCGCATATTTTTATTGGACAAGTAGTGGTGTCTCAAAGGACGAGAAATCTTGAATCGAGACAGTGCTTTAGAGCAGTTTGATTACACGACCATGTGTGTAATTGGAGAACATTCAGTAGAATCTAAGTGGTTCGAAGTTTCATGAAAGGAACTGGGTTGCGCTTTCTTGTGAGCTTCCCGCTTTAGTAAACGGAAAGTCATCAGCGTCCGCTCTGTTAAAAAATTCGGTTTGTGGTTGGGAAAACACTAGAGAGTGCATTACTGCTCATTTTCGACCAATCATTTTAGAGCTCTGGAGATTTTTCCGCATCACACTTATTTTCTCCTAATTTGACTACGAAATGAGGTAGAACAGATTTAAGTTTATGGTGCTATTACAGAATGATATTCCGAGGTCTAATGAGATTGTAATTTTACGTAAAATCAAAGCGGCAAACAGTCTTTCCTTAGCTGGACGTTTCCTCTACCATCTGAGTAGGAAACTTTTGAGAAGAAAACAAAGCAGGATAATCTCTACAACTTAGACAAAGCAACCAGTTTGCGAAGCTGAATCGTATTCAGTGGTCGAGTGAATGAAGCGAAGCCAATGTCTTTTAGTCAGGTCAATCAATTTGACCAAGACCTATAATACTATAATGTGGTTATCACTGTTGTTCACTCTAATGGCTCCAGTTGGTCGTTTCGATTCAAGTTCACTTTCACCTCGCTTAATCAAACGAGAATGATCAAATGACCTACGGCAGGTCAACACCATCGTTCCTTCATCATCAAACGACATATGTAAATATATACAGGTTAAAGTTCAATTGTCGATTGTCCCCGTCTAACGGGCCCAGTATCTCTTTTTTCTTAATTCCCAACAGTGCTTCGCATGTCTTTGAGCGTGTCACGAAGTAAAGACCCCTTTCAATCCGCCTGCGAATTGGTGCTAATGGGCGATTCCGCATTTGGGACCAGGATTTCAGTCTGTCAGAGTCCTGGCCAAGAGTCACTCACCCAAGTCTAAATGGGTTTGTCAGCCACTTACGGTTACCGGACGTAATCCGATTTCACTATGGCATGACTCGTCTCAACGAAGCTAAACGGTCTTGCACTTTTGGCACCAGATAGCAGCCTCACCTTACATCAAGATGTTAATGTTTGCCAGATTTTTAGATTTAGTGAGCTATTCAACGTAGGACAAGTAATCTGTTTATTCAGTGCTTGCATCGAATTGCTTACCTTAAGTTCCGTATCTGTGATCCACGTCAAGGAGTTAAGTATCCAATGTCTGACTTTTGGCAGACTTCTGAATATGTCCTGGAGACATTTTGGACCAATCTGAGTTCAGTAAAATGAGATTGCATGGTTTATGACTTTGATTCAACTGTTACCTTATTGTTGTCAGAGTACATCTAAAAAGTGATATTTGATCCAGTACAAAGGAATAACAAACACGGTAGTTGTTCATTCATCTAAATCAGAGGGAACTCGAATGTCATAGGAAGCATCTTCAATGGCATTGCAAAGTTCTGTTTTATCTTTCGCGAGGAATCCAAATGAGCTAAGGCTGTTCAGTACTCTGTCAAACGCATACGGTTTCATTCACGCCAAGCTTTCAAGTCCTCGAAAAGATAACTGAAGACCTCGTTCACGAATTTAGTGACAAAGACTGCAATTTGAATGCTACTCGAATAGTGCTACTTTTAAGCCTCCTTTTTGCACTAGTAAAAGCAGAGTAATTAGCATTAGTAAGAAAGCGTCGCAAAACGTTGAAGTCGTTTTGTACTCTTGTTTTCGTTTCCAGCAAAATTCGCCTTCAAGCCTTCAAGTGTATGTGGTTACTAAATGTCCGTCGGCACCAGCGTCATTTAGAGCAATCAGGATATCTTGGAGAAACGCTACTAACACAAAAGGGTTAGTGTTAGCAAATTGCAAAACGGAATGAGGGAGTACAAGTTATGGAATCATATCACTGAAGGTTATACTGCTTAGAATAATGAACTACTACATGAAATTTTGGTATAATGCTTTTCTCGGCCGGACCGAACTGGGTTCACGAATATCAGACATCACTAGTATTATTCATATGTCGTGGTCAGACTTTCTTCTAGACCAAGCAGACTTGCCTGTTCACATCCGGAAATGTCCAAGTAGATCAGCATTTGAAAAGCAGTCGTTTGTTTGAAATAGGTTGAACATTCGGATGACAAATTTGGACAGAATGAAATACTCAGGTAGAGTAAATTTCTTCCTTCACTAGAAAGAAAAAGAAAAAGAAACGACAATGTTAGTTTAGCAAAAGAAATTTGCTTATTATAAGCGGTTTGCTGAATTTGATACTTTGGCACTCCAACTGCTCTTGCCTGGAAGCAAACACTGAGCAACGACTATGACTACGGAGCGGATGGGAAGAATTGACACGAAGAAATCTACTTGATGGCGAAGATTCTCGAAGTTTTTTCACGGATGAGGCATGCATTTTTTCAGAAGCAGCGAATTTCTGTTAATGCATCGTTTTTCTAAACTGATGTTCAGCTGTTCATCAACATTTCTTGATGCAATTTTAATTCTAAAAAGCAAATGAGTTACTTTTTCACGCAATAGATGCCTCTGTTCGTCACAGCTGAAAATTCTAAATAAGTTGTTCTACGGAATTTCCAACGGACGATCGCCTCTTATCACTAAATTAGCAGTCTCAATGGACAGGTTCTGTTGCTGTCATACTGTTTCATTAAAGTTATCCAAAATCTCAAAAGGTGAACATTCCTTGCAGGCTCGTAGGTTTGTGATTGTGACCGTTCTTTGAAAAATAAATTATTTCGATTGTATTCGCCTCTTCTACACTTGTATGGACAATGCCACGTTTGTAGTAGCAAGCCAATAATGGAAGTCTGCGCAACATAAGACACAGGATAGCGATTAATGTATATTAAGCGAACCAAATTTTGGCAAGACTGGAATAAAATATTCAACTGGCAGCGTATTTTAAATTATATGAAATCACTAGTAAAACGTTGGTTAAAAGTTCACGCGATAGTCAGGGGATAAGAAAGATTGGAAAATCTCAAACTCACAATGCCAAATGACGAATTGTTTGATCGCATACGGGCGTGTGCGACAAATTCAGATAGAGGAGCAATCGACAAGATTCGACAATAAGACGCAATGCGTCATCCTGTCAGAAACGGTGGGTAAAACAAATAGGCTGGCTTAAAAAATCATGATAATGAACCTGTGTCTAGTTGAGCTCCAAAGAGAGCCTTTTAAAATCTGTCAGTAATAAACTTAAATCCCAGTCAGTAGAGCCTCGTCCAAAGGTTCACCAGGCCCCTTACAAACATTTTCATCCCCACCGAAAGTGGCATCATCTAGATAATCCTTATTCAAATCAATATCATCATTCAGCTCATCATCATCATCATCATCATCATCATCATCATCATCTTCAAACGACCACTTGTTAACGGTTTTGCTATCTGAGCAGCATTACTTTGTTTTTGTCCCTACACTCTTCTGATATTCGTATAACACTTTCGAACTTCCCGTCCCGTCTTACGGTGAGCAATCTTTACTTTCTAAATTCTTACCCGTTCGATTTCTATTTCTTTACCGGTCAGATTGCTACCGTTGACACTAGCATCATTGACTTTCGCACGCTACCTTCGGCCTGACTCGCACTGTTCGTTTGTTCGGTTGACTCATCACCCCAGACACATAAACCTGTGTTTGACCCGACCTATCCCGTAGAGGGTCATGGTTACCTTCACCAATAAACTTGTTCCGTAGTTAGATTACGTGCTTGCGTGTACGGCCGACCCGACCATTCAGATTTGCATAACTTCGAAATGCATGGTCTTGCTATTTCTTGGTATGTTGTGAAATCTCCTCGCATTCATGTATTCAATGGACGTCGTATTCTGTGGGCCTTTATGAGTAACACTTCGTGGACTAGATACCCCACAACCTGAAGTTTGTAAGATTTATCGCAATACTCATGTTATTATTAGTAGTACCCGGTCACGAGACGGTCTCAGCTGAAACTTGGTTTGGAGTTGGGAGTTCGCGTCCCAGTCAACATAACAGATGCTGACCTGGGGTTGGAATCTATAATCACCATCACCATCATTCAGACATTATCACTGTCGCCAGCCAAATCTTCGTCGTTATAATTGTCGTCCAAACCTCCTTCCTTTTCTCATCACCGTCCTAATCAAGTTACGAAACTTCTGTGCTTAACATCCACATTAAATCTTGACAGCAATGTAAACGATCGGGGTTATCTTGCCATTATAATGATTGGGTGTTATCTTGAAATAGACTAACAGTGAGTATGATCAGTAAGACTAAAGTACAGCTCAGTGCTGAAATCTTAAAATATGCTAATTCTAGTTTGGTGCGCGATAATGGGCAAGGTAACGTGAGTGAAGCTTTCAATTCATGTAGCTTTTTCACCATCAGATTTGTTCTCCCTCCCGAGGTGTGATCCTCCCGTGGATATTTGGGCTGAAGTTATTTTCACCTTGTTTTGAAGATCAGCAAACGCACCAGCAACAAGTGCACAGGGCAATCACAGACTGAACTGGTCTGACAGAAGCAGTGGGATACCCTTTTCGAAAATGCATTAAGATCTATTCTTATTAATTTTCTAAACTGAAAATTTTCTGATTGCTTTTTTATTTGCTCACGTTCGGGACCTACTTTTTCTCTCGTGGCGTGTATACCAAATTTCATGATCCCGAGTTTATTGCTTCGCGACAAAAATATGGATAAAAATTAGGGTGCGATGAAGTCGTTTTTTGCTCTTAATGCCTTGCTCCGCAAAGGGTATATTGCATTTAGAACTTCTGAGCTTGAAGATGAACCTGCGAATCGGTGAAAAAATATGGAGACAAATACAAAGCAACCGGATGTAATGAACGATTTGGGTTGTACTAGAGGTCATAGCTGTGAACCAACTGGAAACTACAAGTTTTGAAGTAATCCAATATTGTCGGCATTTGCGTTTGCATTTTTGCATACAAGTGCACGGACAAGTGTTTGTATTTCAATCAAAAAGTTCATATCAAATCAGCACCTGCGAAGCTAGTTGAAATGAACCGGTTGACTGGATGAAAAACGGTAATAGCAACTCAGCTGACCCGTTACTGGTTTGTTGACAAAACAAAGTGGGTTACGAAATCGTGGAGTTTCATTAGACATTAACTCCGGAAAGTATGGAATACAAAACGGAACAGGGCATGAGACAGGCTAATTGTTGTTCGTTGGTAGATTATATAGAAATTTTTAACAAGCAGGCAGATAAAGAATTTGTTTTTCTGACAGAAAAGCTAATGACCGTTAGTGAAACTGGCGAAAACCATCAAAATGTTCGCCCGTGCAACCCGATGGATATCAGCAGCGTAGAGCATCGAAAAGCAGGAAAATAAGTTGAAACACAAACTCGAAGATTAGAATGTGCTTGCCGTTAAAACATAGTGGTCTTTTCTTGTAAAATGAGAACTGGTAGCATTTTCGTGGAGTTAAACATCTGACATGGATGAACTAAATTTCCGCTGGCTGTGACCCCAAATATCTAGAGGGATCTGTAGTGATGAGTGGTCTAACGTTGCTAGGAAAAAAATATCGCAAGTATGAGTAGGGCGAGGAAAAGAGTAACCAAACAGTTAAAACACTTGAAAAAGTTAATCTGTTATTAGCCGTTGAAGCAAAACTATAAACGTGTATCAGATTCTTGGAAAGGTTCTGCGGAAGTCTTGATACCAAGCAGTATCATCGGGTTGTCCGGATCAGTAATTGAAGGAACTTGTTGATAAGTAATTACCGTGAGTAGGGATTAAATAAAGGGATGCAATGAATCCCCGAGGAAGTGAACGTTGAGTTTTTTCATCCCACTCGCAATACTCAGATAGCCAGAATGGGAATTGTGAGGGCAACATTTGCGTTATTCGAAAACTAATTTCACTGGCATGTCGAAAAGTGGACTACAGGGAGGATGTTCTTCATGGGTGAAGAAGAGTAAAAAATTGTGATCGCTTCGGAACAGTTTGCTGTTGATATGCGGTTTATTCACGTTCTGTGTTACGAACAGATGACCCCGGGGAAATTTATGGATTCTAGCATTTTGGGTGCCGAGGATATAAAATCAAAAATTAATACGAAAAACATTTTTCCATTACAATCCATCCGATGGATACTGAAGGCTATATACACCTTACTCTCGAAACGTCAAAGGTTGTAGTTACCTTCGAACTCAACGGAACCTTTCGGACAGCTCTTTTCAAACCGTTAGAGCTCGACTGAATAGGCAAGATCCGTCAAAGGCTTTCTACATCATTCCGTGCCTGACAGACGTGCAAAACGTGGTCGCTTGTCTACACAAAAAATAACCCTTACTGGTGCTCACAAGCATTTACTGCTCAACTAGAATCGATAATGTAATAGCATATTTTCGCTGCTTACGTACCCCAAGTCACTCAACTTAATTAACCTTTACGTCCAGATCCGTGCACATTTCGTCACTCTAGCAAGACCCAAAGAGACTATGGCTAGGCGTTGAAGACCGTAACAGACGGACATTTATTTACATAAGTTAGCTGGTCTTGTTATGGACCGAAATGTCAATGCCATGGTGGAATTAGTTTTGCGCCGTTGGCGTTAAATATATATGCCAACTAACAGGCATTATCATCAACGGCATTCTGTGAACTCCTTCGATATTACAGTACTGTTTTTTAACGAAGATAAAAAGATGCTTCGTGAGAAAAATACTCTAGTTAGCTCTTCAAGCGGTGTCACACTTACCGTGAGACCTTGGCATCCGGATAGATTTATATCTTGTAAATTGGAGCACGCCGTCAGGAAACGAAAACCATGAGAAGTCAAACTGTAGCATTCGTGCAAATTGATTTGTCGTAGACTTATTCGACGTTTTCGTAGAAGACGATTCAGCAACTCGTCGTCCAATCTGTTTAGAGGTAAGTGACAGTTTATTTCAAAATTCAAATAAATTGATTCAGGTTTTATGGGCAAAGCATCTATCTACTACAATTTGTTTCAAATGAAAACGAAAAGCTTACGTTGCTTATCTACTTAAACAAACGAAAAACAAAAGCCATACCTGTTCGAAATAAGAAACATTTTCCAGCGGAAAAACTCGGGAAAAATTAACGGCTTGGAACTCACGATTCACGCATTCCAGACAGATCTAACCGGCCGGTATTCTGCATCCGTTCGGCTATCATAGTCCATGCACGACATACTTGAGCGCATCGTGCCACTTCTGCGGGAGTTAGGTAGAGGAATACCTGATTAATAGGGGAAAGTAAATTTTTTGCAGATGAGGGAATTTGCTCCGGTCGTTTGTATCACCACTGATTTTAATAGAACTTGCTGCTTCACTGTAAGTCCGTCTGAATCGGGAAATAGGCATCCTGACGAATTAAAAGTCCTGACGAATCTTATTCCGTAGGGTTTCGCCCACAGAAATAACAATCCTTGTCTGTATCAGACTAATATTGTCACAGGACTAATTGGAAAGATATGTATTTGGTACTCACACCGCTTCGTTGGTAGAAGTGAAACTAGACCAGAGTTTCAGTTATCCTGGATAATCTTTCACAAACCAGGTTATTTGTCATCCAGAAAGATGATTTTTCCAACGCTAGTTTAAATACCGTGTTTTAGACAACAACACGTTAGCATGCAACATGTCACACAGGTCACCATACATCCATTCATCTCCAAATTAACTTAAATCAGATAATATAGTTATAATTAGTTGTTCCAAACATAATCTACAAATTAACATAACTAAGCTGTTGGTAAATGGTTGCGTAATTACAGTACCGGCTCATGTGAGATGAATAGATAGGCGTAGGTGGATAGGTGGATAAACAGATGGATAGACAGACATACAAATGTCAGCTGGTATATCGTTAAACTAGAAAACAGATAGACGTACATATTCGTTACTCAAACATTGCTATCATTTGTCTTTATCGTATGATGGAATGTAAGCAAACTGGTTTGAAAATTTCATTTCTAATTGCATCCACATCTTCAAGGTCACTTTGAAGTTCCCTGAGTTAGGCCCTTTCTATGTTTGTTTATAAATGAAAGATGACCAATCACTCTTATCTTGCAGTCGGTCATTTTCAATCCAAATTTTGATTGATGTCGTTTGTAAGTAGCTTTTAACCCGAGTACCATTTTCCAACAGGTTTAATTGAACTGAGTCTGGTTTTACGCTCCTCTCCGTACAATTGACCGGGATGTAAAAGTCTGGTTTGAAATTTATTATATTAAGTCTCTAAGCATTGGAAGTAGTTTCCAATAGGAAATGGCTGGGCTATTTTGCCTTTCAAAGTAAAATCATTAGTAATTTTGAATATGAATACCTTGAAAAGTTAAGTTCACTTAGGGAATATACAAAGTGCTAAGAATGCGCTTTTGATTACGAAAAGCCGGGGTAAGCAGTCTCACTGTTAAAGTTATTTGTAAACTACTGTAACTCATTCCACACTGCGCTGGTCAAGCTGGTCACTGAGTTTGCTCATATGCACATTACTTTAGCCCATGATGATTCGTCTAACGAGTACTTTTCTTTTGTACCATTTATTTAAGTAGACATAATATTGTGCACTCGGTTTAGTCGGTCGTAGGTCGCAATCGATTTTTAAGAGCGTACCATGAATCTTCCGTTTCTTTCTATTTGTTATTTTGGGTTTGCAGCTAATAGCTCATAGCTGATTTTCGCAATCTGACAAAATCACAGCAGATCGGTAACGATATACAATCAATTCTTTCATAGTGCATTCTCGAAAACTCGACATTTACAACCGTTTCCTAATATATAGCCGACGCAATTCAACTATGAAGGCGAAAATGCGAGTCGTACATGTGTTGGTTCCCAATGGTACATTGTGCATACTGGTCGATTCCCTCTCATTCGTTTTCCGAGGCGCACGACATGGCCAACGATCAAAGAATGAACTACGTTGCATTCAATCAACAACGTTTCAGCTAGTATGGCACCCGGTGCTACTGGCATACTGAACATGGATTTGAGGAAAGTACGCAAAGATCAGAAATGCTACGCGCTGTCATTTGATGCAGCAATGACTAGGTCTCACTCCGTCCGACAGAAGCAGATTACGCTGGATATATTTAATCAGCCGGGGTATTGCAGATCTCTATCGTTTGTTATGTCACAGAAGGGCTTACGATGTTATACCCAAAAAACCTTTCCTATACTAATGCAATTCTGGGAAGATTTCACCTCAAAAAAAACGACAAGCCCCAGGAGAGTGATCCTGATTATGAGTAGTAGGATGAGTTTGAAGAATTACTTGGGACGAAACAAAAAATCTGTGGCACCAAATAAGCTATTTGTCTTAACGAATTTATCGGACTCTGTCCTACCATTAGAGAGGATGAATGATTTAAGCGGTATCTTTGTTGATTTTAGTGGGACTAACGATAGTTTATAGCTTTGGTGCTAGCAAATTCCTTTTTTTCGATTTTCACAGAAAAGAACCAGAAAGATTAAATGCCTGTCGTACTTGAGGATGTTGCACTATTCACAAGGCAGTTCTGAGGATTACGATTGGGTTCTTATTCTGCGGGTCTAAAACCTACAATGAGCTAGGTTCGTATCCAGATTAAGTCTATATGTTTTCGTTGCAAGACCGTTATTGGGTCTTGCGCAAAAGCGTGGGAGTCTAACGTATGCAATGGTCGGATCTCTATGGTATGTTCATTCCTGTAATCTAGCTTACACATCATTAAATTCTGGCAACTTCACCAACATAAAGCATGTGTGTTATATGTCACTGTGCATTTTCCCTATCCCCAGTTGTGACTCATCATTGGACTAGTTGAGCATTCAGCTCCCGCCATCGGCCATATTCGCCACGATCATCTCCTCACTAGTGAGGAACGGAAGACCCCGGTGATCTGCTCCCGAAATCCGGTCGACCATCAGCACTTTCGTCATTTTCAGTCATACTCCTTCCACGGAGCGGTTGCCCTGCCTGGGTTCCGATCTAAGTGTTACTATTCCAGCAACAGAGCTCTTGTCTGTAGGCAGAACTCCCACGACATAGATATATCTATGCCCCTAGTCCAGCGAGATGGCTGCTGTCGCACACAATGCTGGTTCACTTGTCGTTACTGATATGCAGATTTGAGTCCGCCCAGTTGAGAGAACTCAGATCGTCGCTGAACAGTTAGAAATCACAAGCCATTTGAAAACTGCACCCAACTCCGTCATGATAGACCTTCAAAGCAGCAACTTGCACTTCTGATGAATCTGTTTCATTCATCTGAGCTGACGGCCTAAGAGCGGCTGAGGCATCATTGTGACCTACTTTAAAATATGCCGTCGTACCTGACCGTGGTGGCTGAGGAAAAGATGTTCCGGAATATTCGTATCAAGAGCGCTTTCAGCCTAGACCAACCAAACTGAATGCAACCCACTGAATATTCAAGATGGTGCTGAGATCAGTCGTCGAAAGGTGATCAATTTTCCAGATAATACAGAGAATAAAAATTGAACCTGTACTTATTCTTCTACATTTTGACCTTGTTAGCAGGACCAAGTTTAAACAAACTCTTGTGGTGCTGCAGGAATGCTACGTGATTGCTGATACTGACTTGTTTTATCCCTGTCATTTTGGTGCAGTGGAAACCCTCCCATGCCCGATGAAGTCTTTTGTCTTTTGTCGTCCCAACTATATATCTTAGGCAGTTCGTGTGGAGGTGTCTGTGTTAGTGCCCCTGAGGTGTAGATGTCGTAGTCGTGCTTTCTTGCTGTCGACTAAAGTCCACGGCATCGTAAATAAACGAGACCAAGAGAAATCGTTTGCCTTTGGTTACTGCCATCACGTAAAGGTGAATTAATCAGGATATGATGGACTTACCAGTTTCCACATAGGGCTTCTTTTCCTCCAAGTGGTGCTTTGCTCTTCTGATATGGAGTGCAAGTCACGCATATTCGGAGATTTGTTGACCCAAGTGGTCGTGGTAAGTCCACGTTTCGTAAATTCAGGGTGTCTGACAACGGATGTATGACAACTGGGGTCCGTTCTAATGCCGACCTCCTGTTTTCCTGGACGAAATGTGCCATGGGGTTAGTGATGGTTGCTTCCAGTTCCTGAGGGACCTTAATGCACCCTACCTTAACTGGACTAAGAACTAGTACCTTTCAGGTACTTGAGAGGATCTCCAAATCACCTCTCTATTCACATGTTCGGGAATACACCAAGAGTCCATAAGAGTACTTTCTTGACCCGGTTCTCTGGCTAAGATGTTTTGACACTGAGTAGTTCGAGCGACTCCTGACTCTTAGCTTAAGCAACCGTACCGCCTTAAAGACCCACTGGTTCTATGGTACCCCATCGCTTTCTTGACTGCAGTCTGAACCAAACGTCTCAAAAGCTATTTTCGTTGGTGTGTGATTTGCAGCCCCTGTGCCCAAGAGAACTGAATATGGCCCCACAACCCTGGTGTCTGCTTACACCTCGACCTATCAGAAGACATGTTTTGAGGTATGCTTACTTTGATCAAGTGCTGGTTTCCACACAGAAGAGATGCAACCGGGAATTTTCTCAGCGACGAGCGCTGAAAAAAATATACAGGGTTTCACGGAACATCTAGGCTGAGACGGAATGCGTTAAGCAAAGGCAGGTCAGAGAGTCCATAGGGTTAAATTTACAGTTCCGCCTAGGTGGCTGTTTGTATATCTTCACCTTAGGAAGAAAGCTAAGCTGAAGATTCCGGTATTAGAGTTCTATGACATGTTAGCAAAGTTTGATGTTTACTTTTTTGACCGGTAGATCACTTTTGTCACACTATGCAACACTCATTGCTTGTGGGTTGTGCGCTTGTTTTCACTAAAGGCATCATAATGGCCAAGATGCTGGTGTTACTCAAACTGCCAATGTTAAAGCCGTTGAGACCTGATAGTACTAACCCAGTTGTTTCAGAGCGGATGTATGAAGTTATCAGCCCAACCTTCTCACACTGCATTTGACTGCTTGGAACGGGTAAGACGCAAACCATTTGACAATCACCCGTTGGTTGTTTACTTTCACGGATTTCCGTCTCGCCAGTTATTTTACGATCAGCCGGACAAGTTCTGCGCGTAAGGGATTTTCTTGTCAATCAGCTACTTTGGCCAAAATAACACTGTATTCGTCCCCAAAAGTCTCAGGTGTCCAGCCTACGTCTGGCTTGTGACTGGCGGCTGTCAATTGGACTAAGTCAAGGCAAATGCTCAGGGGGACGAATTCCAGGTCCGCTGGTCACCTTGGAAGCAGATGATGATTTACTGTAGCCCGACTGGCAGCCACCCCTGACCTACTGAGACCTGATGTGGTTCTATGCCACTCCAAGTTTCAGGGTCATAGTTGCCAATTATCATCTTTCCCATCCTGTGTAGTCGATTCTAGCAGTTGCGAGGTTTGTTTCTTCTAATACATCTATGCAGGGTGCAAGCATCCTTGCTGTTTCCGCTTGTTTTGCGAAGATTTTCTACAATCTGTTTCATTGAAATGGTGAATTGCTTAGTGGAGGGAATTTTTTGAGAATTTCGCAAGTGAGTTCCCGTTTATTTCCTGACGCCCGTCCACCCTCAAGGAGCAGCTTAAGGTCTACTGTTGTTTTGTGGTTTAATCAATGATTTACGTTCACGGTTTTGATCATCTTGTTTCAGCTTCTGAGGAAATCTAAAACCATGGGCCTCCCGATGACCAGTCCATTCTTCCAACCAAGCACTGCACATGGATACAATGGGTTCATCCTAAGAACCAAATATTAACGAATCCGAATATGCGCATATCAACATGCACTGAGAATTCGAAGCCACTGACCAATATATCTTTGGAGTTTGTTTGGCACCCGTGTCGTCTGAACGGGATCTTGATACTGTAGTTTCTGAGTGGATGAAGTCTAATGAGCAGAGGCAGGACGTTTGCTGATGCAGGCAGCCTAGTTATGGCCAATGAACGGATTTTTGCATTGTAGTCTCCTGTATTTAGAAGGTTGTCTGGCTCGGAGATCTGCTCTAGACAACAGTACGGTGACCCTCCTAAGTTCTCCTCCATACTGACTGAAATGGATAAACGATGGGGGAAGATACAAAGCAGAAGAGCTAGCATATTTGCCATTGACTCTCGGTAATTCTTCTTCCTTTCTTATTCTGCTCTCTAATCCTGGTTGCCATGACACCTGATCTGTATACGAAATAGGGTTTCAGATATATATATTTCATTAAGTGGTATGTTTATGAAGAAGTGAATGTTTCCGCAAGAACGCGTTGGGTTTTAGTTGCACACCAGGCATGCAAATTCAACACTCATCTGCCGATTAGTGCAAATACGCAAACGCAGTGCTTTTAAGTTGCAACCAAAATGTTGCTTGCGTGAGAACCGTGTGAACGAAGACAGTCCATTCTTAGTATCATATTTGTGAACGATGGTAGTACTCTGTTGATCATAAATTGCCAACAATATATACACATCTATTTTTTAAAATGCTGAATAGTTGATATCAATAAAAGAAAAACAAACAACTGTCAAATTAAGTTTTTTCGTTCCACTTGACTGATCCGCTCAATTTTCCGCAATGCTTAAAAAAAACTTATCAACCGCTGACAAGAATTTCCAGGGTCACTCATATTTGTCAATTTATTCTCATAAGTTCGAACGGTGTAAAAAAGGCAGCATTAGGACGATGTCATTAGAACAATATCAAATCTCTCATTTTGAATACGGCAACTCATTGTTTTGCTGATTTCATGAATACTTCCAATAAAGGACCTGCCGCTGATCACATCTATTCACTATGGCATCGAAATATGCTTGAGGGGAGTTTTGGTTACCTTTCATGACTTTGCGAAACATTGCCCAAAATTGATCACGAGTTGCATTCTCTGCGAAGTAGCAGCGATTGATTCGAATTTTCATCGGTCCCCTAATCGATTTGCTCCCTCCTAATAAAACGGGAACGCACATGTCGAAACCTAACAACTCTCAATTCCAATCACACTATGTCAAACGGCAACTAGTCACTCACTTTTTCTTGCAGTACTTCAGGTAGATAGCCAACGCGATCATGCGGCCTGTCGCGGACTTTGAATATATCACCCGCGTATTTGGCTTCCAAATTTATATTTTGTAGTTTGTGCAACTGCTCAGCCTCACGATCTTTTTTCTGTTTGTGTAAAGGAACAATAGCATGATGGTAGATACGTTTGTAAAACGGATCAAACTTGGGGATAATTCGACATGTGGGTAGAAAAATTGACAGCAGAATCCATATTTTCACGCTACAGAAATATTAACGGTTACTTACCAAAAGACGTGATTAATTTGCTTTGAGTTTCGCTTCAAACTTTGGAAAGCAAATTTATTTTGATGATAAGCAGAAAAGCTAGGCCTCTTCATTTGTGACTTCGCTCATAAGAGCCGTAAGCTTAATTTCCATTTCAAAATTACTACCACCACTTCGATTTCTGCTGAACCAATTGTGTGGAGATAAGGTCCAACAGCTCGAATCTGTTAGTGGTAACGCATTAACTGGGGTCACTCGACTGTTTCCAGAATATCACAACAATGCATATCGTTCTCGGCTCACATTTGCGAATCCTTTTGCGTAACAAGGGGGACCATGCGTGCGTTTGTGTCATTGGGCTAGTTCCAAACGAGTGGACCGTATCTACCATTTGTCATCATTCGCTGCAGTTACAGTGCTAATAAAATTGACAGAGATTGACCTAAAGTGACGAATTTCGCTGCTCATATCTAAAATTTTTATGAGACCCCAGATCTAACTGCTACACTGAACATCTGAGTTTTGTGCACTTTTTTATTTAAACAGCCCACCATTAGCCCTTTCAGGGAATTGCTTGGACGAAATCATGTCTTACGTTTACAAACATTTGAAGAATCTGAAGTAACAGCAGCATCAAAGGAGTAGTGAGGAAAATTTAAGTAAACAAATCTGGGCTGGCACCTAGAGACAACTACCTCACAGGGAATGGTCATCAAATGTGGTAAATCCACTCAACAGTCATAAAAATAAAGAGAATATAGATTTTGATATACACACTGACATAGATAAGCCAATCAGAATCTAAGTATTAAAAGACTAGAAGAAACCCAAAGGAAATATTCGGATCCTATTCACAGGTGGTTCATGAACCCGCGGTCCTGAATCACTTATGAATATTATGCTGACACTGCATGACAAATCATTTGAAAGTCCATATCAAATCCTCTACTATCGCATAATAACGAATATGCAACCATTTGTGAGTCAAACTAAGCAAACCAGGACTTATACATGCTCGTTGGTACAAATTCAAATCGGTTTAGTACAGTTAAGAAACTATGGTGACATGATCGTATTCTTTTTACTGGTTTCATGTCAGTTCAGGTATAATAAAACGTGCGTAATTCGCTAATCGTTTTATTATGCGTATGGGAATTTTGCACTGGGTCCTCGGTCTCTCTGTCCTTTAGTTTTCGTTCTACAGGTTGTTGCAAATTAAATGGCTGACAATATTCCTAAACTACCTGTGTCCGAGAAATAAATGTTATTGGTCAACTAAATGATAGCAGAATAAAATTGTGAAGTACTTGTCCGATCTTTCTTGATAAGTCTATCCTAGGGGGAGATTATGTAACAAGTAGAACCACGTGACCGTTGAAACGCAGTGCACTACGATAGCACAATTAATGAAGCCCAAAACCAGTGAAGAATGACTGTCAGTGTGTCAACATCAAGGTCCGAAATAAAGTCTCTTTAAACCTAATTTTATTACCGTTTTATTTTGAAAATGTCTCGAAACGATTATCCAAGCTGCCGAATGTAACTGACTATCCTTATTTACTTTATTGCAGGACGCTTACTTGTCCTGTCGGTCAAATCACTCATAGAATGAATTGATTCCATCAAAAAGGCTTTTGGAATTTTCAATCTCCTATGGTTGTACTAGACTTAAATTTGCAACACTGAACTACGAAGTATTTCTCCGAAGATCAACCGAAAAATTCATCTTCGTCAATTCTTTGATGCTGAACTAAATCTGGTGCAAAAATTCGAGAAAAATAGTCTGATAAAGTGCCTAGTAAAAAGACAAAAATAGTTAGAGTGATTCTGTTGCTTGCCACTTAAAATTGCCCTTATTTTGCTATCGCTAGCACAACAACTGAGTTAACCAATGAACCGAATTGCGAGCATATGGTGATTATTCCGTAAAATTTAGGTCTCACCCACGTACCGCATGGTGATTTCTAGCTCTCCGAACTTCGCGAGCTATTGCACGCCAAACTCGGATAGATACGCGTGTGACCATTTCGTTTCGAACACCGGCAAATAAGTTGGTGATAACTGTCGAAAAATAAAAACAGTTCACGCATAGGTGGTTTGTTAGTAATTGGACTAATTAATCTGACTGTACAGTATCGTTGCTCACGTTTGTACGGACTTGCATGGACGTAAAACACATTTGGTCTCCTTGTGTTAGGAACCAGCGACAGCATATTCACTCAACCCAACAATGGTTCATATTCAGCATGAGCAATTATAAGTTCGAAAATTGCATATCACAATTAGTCTGGTTGAGTTTCGAGTTAGATATTAATAATAGCTTGAATATATCAGACAATCGGACTGTTCAGGTTGCCTACGAAGTTTTCCTTTCACCAGAGACTTCTGAAGAAGTGATGCAAATCAGCC
Organism: Fasciolopsis buskii; assembly: GCA_008360955.1. Taxonomy (NCBI): domain Eukaryota; kingdom Metazoa; phylum Platyhelminthes; class Trematoda; order Plagiorchiida; family Fasciolidae; genus Fasciolopsis; species Fasciolopsis buskii. Next base: position 88,056 of record LUCM01008605.1, read on the forward strand.
GTACTGAAGACAGTCTGCAACCATTGAAAACCGAAAAAAGTTATTAGAGCTGCTTCGACCTACCGATGAATAAGTTGAACTCAATAGTACATCCTTAACCTGAGTCCCAGTTACGGGACCGTGGATATTTTCCGTTAATGGTTTCATTATCACCAACCATGGTTTTAAATAGCCCAAAATGAATCATTTTCTAATCAGATCACAGTTTCCTTACAATCGAGATTTTCAGGTTCCTGTAAATTGGGGTAAACCGGTACGTTTACTCTATCCGCCTCAAATAAATTGGATAATCTGTTCACTTCAGCGAACTGCTTTCGTTCGAATGGCCTGGAGATCTTTGGTGACAAAACGTTTCTTCCTCTTTTTGCCACGGTGTAACATATCAGATTCCACAAAAGAATCTAAAAATCGATTTTTTTACACCACCTGCTGTTTTAATTTAGGACTAGGATGAAAACACCTACCCCTTTGACAAATAATTCTGGTGGTCTCCAAGACGTTGTTCCTTCTCCTTGTTTGTTTTTCAACATGCACACACCGACTTAGATGTTAGTTCCCCTGGTCATTTATTCAGATATGCTGATGATGTTACTCTCTGTCAGTCTATACCTGAAAAGGTCCTAAAATTTTCCAACAACCTGCCTCTGATTCATGACCATTCTTTTAGCTCTGGCTCAAATCTTAATTTGTTAAAATTTGTCGAATTCACGTCCACTTTATTTCACTGTTTTTACCTGGCTGATTCTTCTTTCATTACCAAAGAACCACTCGCTAGTACATGCGAATTACCATTGATGGAAACTTAAGATGATCCCCTGATAGTTCCAAATGTTTAAAAATCCTTAGACGACTACCATTTAACATAAACAGATTGTGGCATGTCTAGGCTGAGTAAAACGCCATCTTTGTTTACTAAAGCAATACTTCAGAATCCTTCCTCGTGGTTTGTCCCTTATTTATGGTGTATTAAACATATCACTGAAAGATCTGTGCACCTCTCGGACCCAGCGCATCACTTACACAACTACCATTCCAAATGCCATTCTCTTAATAGGACACGTTCTACCTTGCACTTCATAACCACTCTAATAAATATCTATAAGAACTCGACCGTTCTCTACTTAACCCTAATTCTCACCAGTCGAGGACAGATCACGACTGATACTCCAAGGGAATTGTTTTTCAACCTGTATTTTTTGAGACGACGATTGCACCAATTTCGACTGAAATGCGGATACTTACTCACCCAAAAGACCAAAAAATGCGATACAATGCAATACAATGCAATACAATGTAAACTTCGCTTTTCCTTATGCACCTTACTGCCTCTTTAGGCCTAAAGTAATTACATTTTCTGACTTTTCTGGTACAATAACTTATGAATTGGTGCTTTCAACTTCTAATGATTTCCGTTCACGAAAGGTGAATTCACTCGGTAGAGGCTTATTTCATGCATGCGGTTGCAACTAGTCTACTTCCTCGGCTTCGGAATCGTTGTCATCAGTGGTTCTTGAACTGTAATTAGATTTGCACTGGTAACTGTGTTGTCCACTTCCAGTTTCCCAGTATAAATCAAAGGAAAGCACTAGACAACCGATTTGTCTGACTTACAAGATATCATTAGCCTTTGTATATGAAAATGGCCTGACTAAATGGTGAACCCAAGGCAAAAGATAACGGTCAACGTATCTCACGTGCTTCCCGCGTGCTATGTTGATCTTCAGCATCATTTAATTTAGTACCCAGAAATTGCTGGCTTTGCAGGGCTCTAGTGCAGAACGCATAACAATATTGAAACAGCAATACAAAGACATCGCGTTTTTGCTGTAATGATTTGGGCATTAATAATGCCTGATAAACAATCGTGAGTTTCAGTCGTTATTGGTTTCGCTTAATTTTGTTGTGTTTCACAGGTTCTTATTTCTATCAAACAATTCTTCTTTTCGGCGGATGAATCCACGATATTTGCACAGTGACATCCACATTCAAATTGCAAAGTTTATTTTGTTAGGGGTTACGGCAATGCTGACCACTTATTGTCGTTATCGAAAGAGCTTTTATTAGCATTTGAGCACTGAAAAACAAATCGTGATTCGCCCACCTTTCGGTATCCACCAAAAGTATTTCTACTGCTGCACGAAATGGCTTATTGCATTTCCATGTACTGAATCAAGTAGCTCATCAGTATCTTTACTCGTGGCCTCCTCACTCACGTTTATACGTGCTTCGAAGAATTTTAAGCAATGTGATCATGAAATTTCCGGAACGCAGTTTGATTTCAAAAGTCCTCGTGGAAAACAAAAATTGATAATCTATTTTTTCACCTACCTTCATATCTCCCTCGAGCAGCCTGATTCCATTCTCTCCAGGTTTGAAAAATTCGGGCTGTTTTTCGCATAAACCAGTGATGCCGGGCAACGAGATTCAGTTTTTGCTTGAATGCTCGACGAACAATTTTTAGGGACCGAAAGAGCTTCCACGCACTGAATCAGAAAGAATTGTTCATATAAAATGGAAGCTATTCAAGACTACAATTTTTTCTAGAATTGTATCCCTTACTTCGAATCTGACTTATAACCTAGTTGAAAACAATGTATCACTGACCGGCGGTAGCTAGTCAGATAGCTTGGTGACATTTCAACCTAGAGGTTGTCGTTCGGATCCTGTCGCCACCAGTCAAGTCCCTCGCTTGGTAACTCTCATTTGCTTGTGACTTGCTCGCTGAAGATTAAGTACACCATTGCCTTATTAATAAAGAAAATGAATAGCAACAAACTATTACCATTACAAAAGATCTTTTACAAAGTTTTGCCTCATACTACCCGCATATTCCTATCTCTTGGTGCGAGTGTCCAGAATGCAAATACTTCAACCCATCATGAACCTTTGCTTCTCCTAACTGTCGCTTCATGACGGGAGACTTAACTGAGCGCATTGCTCCGCTCGCTCGCAATGTACCTCCCCTACAGTGTTTCTAAGGGTTTGGAGGGACATATCTGGTACTGAAACAAGAAAGTTACACAACTTTTAGTTATAACAGATTTTCAGTTGAAACGGTTTGTAATTATTGCACACAAGTAATAAGCTGCTTCCGCAGATATTGGTCACCGATTATAATGACAGACTGCTCGTGAGTACTTACTTAAAACTTTTGTTCAGAATGGTTCCGTTGAATGCTTTGCGAGCTCTGATGAACATTTCTGGGGTGGGCTAAGTGATGGAACAAACAAAATAACTTTTTTATTTAGTGTGCTGGACTTTGTCTGGAGCTAAACATTTTAACGGTTAGATTGGCACCCCACTTCGATAGTAGAGATTACAATCGGTGGTAATTTGTCCGAACGCATCCCACTGGTTTACATATTTCGAAATATTTGTCGGTAAAATTTGATTTAGTACTTAACAGAGTTACTTATTTTCCCTATACTTTTGTGTGATGATCAAAACTTGTTTTTTGTGAATCCGCCGAAAGTAATAAGGAAAGTTTTTATTTGAATAATAGTTGATGAATGTTCTCAGTTAACTCCTTACAATGTTTCATTTGTCCTATAAGAACGAGTGGCTGGTACTTGGTGGTAATAACGATGATGATTTGCATAATGGTAATATTACGAAGAGCAGTAAAGATGAGAATGACTCGCAGGATAATTATAATGACTCGGATGTGGAAGACGACGGTGATGACAATCGTGATGGTGACTTTAACTGTGACATTAATTCAAAAGATTTGTAAGTCCGCGGTGGTAATTCGGATTGAGGTCGATTTCAGTCACGGTAAATTTAAGGGAACTACCCGGATCAGAGATGTTTTGAGAAGCTGTTCATCAATCAGCAAAACGTGCAGAAATTATATTTTCCTCTCATAAAAGGCACAAAACGCACTTGACTATCTGCTTATTAGGGAAAAACTGACGTCCAGCAAAATGTTTTCCCAAAGTACTGGACCATAGTCTTACACGGTCAAGGCGTGTGAATCACATTTTTGAAAAAGTCAGGCTTTTCTCCTATTATGTCTCACCTCTTGAATTCCACCATTTACCCGCACATCTTATTACGTATTTCGGTGTTTCGCGTGCCGCTTCATTGGTTCTACGCATCTCCCATAATTTTCTCCACCTTTTATCAAAAGATGTCAATTTAATTTCTAGATCCCTCAAGCATCTGTAATCGTGAAGTGGCTTACCCGGATACTTATGTGTCGGATTCATCTCTCCGTCCTTGTTTCATTTCGATTCGGATTGGAAAAATAAATAATCTTGCTCTAAAGTTTTGTTTAGATTGACGTCTCGCATCGCTGAAAGCTCAGAACTGAAGTGAATGGTAAGTAGAGGAACTGAAACGACAATTATTGTTCATTAAGATTTCCAATGCGAGTATCCAGCGACTTGGGGTAAGTAATGTTGCACTATTATTTTGGTTAGCGTGTGGAGAGCATACGTAAATACCAACCAGGGCTCCTAACTTCACAGACCAGGGAAAATAAACTGGTCATGCTTTCAGAACCATTCCCTACTGACCGCCTCTTCCAGCCTTCTACCTGATACCTTATTTTGTGGAAGGCACAAACCCAAGCTCTCTCGGTCTAGAAAATCCATGTCCTAACCATGGTTATCCGTTCAAATTCAATATCTATTTCACTGACTGCGCTAAGTGACTCAAAAGCTAACAATTTTCCCATCATTATCAAAAATTTTTTCTCATCCGATTTTAGAAGCAGTGATTTCAGAGTTCAGCAGCCCCATTTCTGAGCTATGGAGCAGCGTACACTCGACTTTTGGTAGAAAATACGCTCACACCGGAGCTCCAAGTGCCCATAATGACGAAATCAAGTCGAGACTCCGGTGTGCATGACATCACAATTCAGCACATTACCACCTGAAAATATCTACCTAGTAAAGCAATGAAACACGTCCCTAACTCCCAACCGTGTTTGCGAGCGAACAATGTCCAGTCATGCAGCAGGATTCCACACATTCCGGGAGCAGAATACTTGGTAGTCTTTCCTAATTCGTGAATAATTTTATCCGAAAATCCTCCCAATTTTGGAGTCAGGCCGTTTACTACCAGAACAAACAGTGTCAGTATTTGTACACCAGGCCAGGGCTCTATCTGTAACAAATCTGACGTGAAACCTTGAAAAAGGGAAACAATAACGAACATCATTTCTCTTGATGATCTGAATTGAGAACCAGCCGTGTGCAGGGACTCGAAGTTAGCTGTTCATGTGCTTCGTGTTCCGGACGATGATTCGTCTACTTTAACAAATTTCAGTGGAAAATCGATATCCCGTATTTGTCTCTCTCTGGTCATGGTTGTTTTTGGTTTGTAGGCGCAGAATACACGTTGATTTTTGTAGGTTACGTCTTTCTAGGATGTTCTATTTATTTCTTTTGCTTAAGCTAACTAATGGTGTAGAGATACGAAAACGAAAGTGGATTTCACTGACAGTCATCAGCGACTGGCAGCGAAACAGAAATGCATGATCTGCGAAACGGAAGGCAGCTTAAAAACAAAGAAAAATGGAAATCGTGCGCTTGTGCTCCGAAACCTGTTACAGACAGATAACTTTGTGACAGCCAATCTGACCGAGTCTGAGCCGGGATCGAAATTGCTGTGGACACCTTGCCTGGGAGTTGGGGCAATCAGAAATTTCCCCCAGTCCTATCAGGTCCGCTCCTTTTTTCAGTTATTTTATTAACTGCGACCATAGAAAGGTCAAATAGCCTAACTACTTATCCTTATTATATCTTCCAGAGCAGTGGTATGTGTAATTACTTGACTAAAATTCAACGGTTTAGTAAACAACAATAACGAATACCGCATGATTTAATGACCATTGTAGGCTTTATTGCAACATAATGATGTGTGTATATAAACAATTCGACGTCAGCAGTACTTACCTCATAACGTAGCTCGGCTTGCGTAATCTGTAATTAATCAAAACAAGAAGGTACTGCATTTTCATATTATTGAACTGTAAGAATTTCCATTTTGTAGGCATCAACCAATATGACTATTGTTATTTTAAAGAAATTTCAGTGAGTACGTCAGATGAGTTGAGAAGTGACTTTTGTAAATTTTACTTACAACCGAAATGAACATGTAAAAGTTTGTATTTTGCTCTGAAAATGAAGTTGGTCATAATTCTCCACTTGCTGGTAGGCAAATAAAGGAAGAAATTAAAATTTGAGAGAAATTGCTAATACTAACGTTTCTGTGCGCACTCGGGTTGCAAAATATGTAGAGAAAAACGGGGTTTTTTTGATTGCACTCTTCAAGAGACTAAAAAAGGGGTTCATTTGTTGTTATACAAACGGGCTGTTTTCTCATATCATTTTCAAATACAGACTTATACAAGTTCCAAGACAATTACTGTTAGCGTCCCTTGTTTGCGGCGTTGCGTGTAATGTTTTGCAATTTACATATCTGTTTCGCACATAGAGCGATGAATAAAATTTCCTTGAAGACAAACCACCGGAAAAGAGTTGCACCAGGAGCTCATGTATGACGAACTAAAAAAACCGCGAAACTGGTCACATGCTAACGAGCAAATTTGGTTCATTCTTTCTTGTCTAAACCATGCAACCCAGAACGAAACCACATATTTTAGAATCTTGTCCCTCATTTCTGAAGGCAAACAACCTTGTCTGGGCGATAAAAATCCTTTGATGGATCTACGAGGCATTCATTCAAGCTCCTAATAATTCAGAAGAGATCATCGTATTTTGAGTAATCTTTACTCTCGATGACATTGCAATTCAGTTATTCTGAGCAGTATTGAGAGACTACGGTTGAATGCAACTATCAAACCTTTAGCTAAATCACTGAAGAAAAGAACTTAAAAAGTGGCTCTCTGCTGCTAGACATTTGGAACCACTTTTTCTACATGGAAACTGGAATAAACTTGACCTCACCAGTTCTTGTTTGGGTGTTCCGAATAGTAGCTGAAGTACTTTATGGTCCACTAATGGGTGGATTGGTCGCATGCTGGGATCGATGAATGTGTCCCTGAAAATACGAACAAGCAAGATGTCTGCTTTTATCGCCAGATTGGAAAAACGAATAATAAAAGAATACAAAAACATTTTAGTAGTAGGAGGTTGAATGTTTTGACGAAATAATTCACCATGTGATATGATCGCTCAACTGACCATAAAGAAACCATNGTACCAGTTCTGGCGCGGTAGATATGCACTGCTGATGATTCCTTATTGGGATGATGAAACAACTGTACAGTGCTTCCGTGGTTTCTTTATGGTGAGCTGAGGGAAGATATCACATGGTGAATTCTTTCATGAATACAAAAAAGGCAAACAATTGTTTTTGCACTAGTAGATTTCTTATATATTTCCAAGTGAATTTTGTGATGTCAACTCCCATTTAATATCATGGAAGTACAGTGCTTCCATGAATTCCAATGACAATTTGTACATTGGCACTGCCCGAAGAACCACTTGGAAATTTTATTCTTCTGGAACCGCATCCTCTGACTAATGAAGCAATATCTGTGACATTTTTAATTTTGATATGCACCGTAGGTGTGCAGCTGGTGTAAAGATGATTTATCCGTAAAATTGCTGACCGTTTGAAGCAAATGCTATCATTTTGAGAATGGAGCACATGAAGATAGAGTTGATCTTCTTTTATCATCGCCTAATCAAGCGCTGAACTCTTTCTTTTGGTTGGCTAGTGAACTCTGCAAATTTAGGCCTTTCGACTGAATCGCTGAACTGGTCTAGTAAATAATCAAGCAGATTTTGAGATCGAGTTGTTGATGCATTGTTTTCTAAAGTCGTTCTTTTTGAAGATTCTTTTACGAATTATGAGCAATACGACAAATCACTTTCAGAACATCGTATTCCACAGATAGTCCAAACGTCCATAGTCAGGGCATCCGAATAAATAAGTGGCCAACAATAAGTGTCGACGTATCCGTTGTTTATGACAGTCTTCAAAATAGATTGGTTGCAGAATGTATCCGACCACGTCCTCATAGCTAAATGGTAGTTTTTCATGCCATCTCTTCGTAATGGTATTGCGCGATACTTCGGCTTCCAGATAGGATATATACCGAGTCTTAAATTTTCGTATTTTTTATTTCGTTTCCCGTTATTCAAATGGTCACTGTAAATTAAACTGCCAAGACAACGGAATGCGGGTAATCCATGTAATTTTGAATGAATTACTCTGCTCACCAGTTCAGGTTGATGAACCCGATATCGTATAAAGTTTTCAAGTGCTCCGCTATCCACATCAATGGCTGGTCTGGCAGCATTACACAGAGCCCACTGAGCAGTGCCTGATAGAAAGGGACAAATTGCAGTGATTTATCCTTGTTCCTCGTTCGTGTATTAACAAACATCAATCACAAGCCAAGCAAAAGCAAATATCAGGACCAAATGGCGTAAGGAGTGTATCAAAAATTCACTGCGCCATGTATTGGTTTTAATTGTGAATGATAAAATGTTAATAACAGTTTTGTTCATAAATGTAATTTGCCAACGTTTCGACTACCGTGGGTAGTCTTTCTCAAGGCAAGATCTACAATCAAATTTCGCGGATGGTGCCGGTTCATGGGAACGTTAGATTTTGGATAGTGTTTTAAAGAACGTGTCAATTAGTGAGCGATGATATCACATGGTGAATTCTTTCATGAATACAAAAAAGGCAAACAATTGTTTTTGCACTAGTAGATTTCTTGTATATTTCCAAGTGAATTTTGTGATGTCAACTCCCATTTAATATCATGGAAGTACAGTGCTTCCATGAATTCCAATGACAATTTGGACCTTGGCACTACCTGAAGAACCACTTGGAAATTTTATTCTTCTGGAACCGCATCCTCTGACTAATGAAGCAATATCTGTGACATTTTTAATTTTGATATGCACCGTAGGTGTGCAGCTGGTGTAAAGATGATTTATCCGTAAAATTGCTGACCGTTTGAAGCAAATGCTATCATTTTGAGAATGGAGCACATGAAGATAGAGTTGATCTTCTTTTATCATCGCCTAATCAAGCGCTGAACTCTTTCTTTTGGTTGGCTAGTGAACTCTGCAAATTTAGGCCTTTCGACTGAATCGCTGAACTGGTCTAGTAAATAATCAAGCAGATTTTGAGATCGAGTTGCTGACGCATTGTTTTCTAAAGTCGTTCTTGGTGAAGATTCTTTTACGAATTGTGAGCAATACGACAAATCACTTTCAGAACATCGTATTCCACAGATAGTCCAAACGTCCAT
>LUCM01008605.1:97589-125233 GCA_008360955.1 Fasciolopsis buskii
TCTACAATCAAATTTCGCGGATGGTGCCGGTTCATGGGAACGTTAGATTTTGGATAGTGTTTTAAAGAACGTGTCAATTAGTGAGCGATGATATCACATGGTGAATTATTTCATGAGAACATTCAATGTACTGCTGCTAATACTGTGACTAGTCAATCCCACCATTTGTAGTTCTAAGCTTTGAGTAACTGCTCATCGTCATGGTAGTTTTATCTCACCACATGCTGTCACGTATGCGAAATCAAAGAAAAGGATAATGTTTCGGACACTAACTCGTGTGCCTTCCACTGTGTATCACGGATCATTTCACCTTTTCGTTACAGATTTACAAACCTATATAGTTTTATAGTTTTTTTTCGTTAGAATAAATTAATAAACATGCTGCGAAAGGTAAGGTTGGTCGTCCTGTTGTTATCAATAGCAGCTGTGATGTTGATTTCGTTTGGATGAAGACGCATACAGCTGATCCATCCTCGTTTTATGCCGCTTTAGGCCACAGACAGCTACGAGCTGTAGATATTAATGAGTCTCAGCAGGCTTATATTCGTCCAGCCAAAGAGTTTAAAGATGGATGGGAAAAAGAGACAATCAATAATCCCAATTTAAGTTGAAAGTCTAATGCACATGTTTTTCGACAACTTAGTTTCCTGCTTCCTCACAACGTTGTATTCGATTTTTCTCGTTTTTCCGGGGTCGCCGACAATTCATTAATTCACCAAAGTAATTGGCTTATTCAAATCTCTTTGCTACTCTGATAGATGAGAGAAGTAAGTCAGATTTATCCAAATCCACGTCACAAGAGTTTGTGGGGACCTTCAAAGCTCATCAAATTTACTCCGAATAGGAGTTCAGCAAGTCAAATTTCTGAATCAACATTATCTGCTGAACACCAAAAGCACTCGCGTGAGGTACACAAGTCCCATCGTAAGGCGAGGAATAGGACAGGAACTAGTTCGCTGACTTCTCTAAAAGGCAACATTTAAAATGACCGTAGTAGATCATGTTCTGAAATTGTCGAACCAATCTTAACGTTATATAAGTGTAAGCTACTCACAGAATCTGATAGGTTGTACGCGACATTAAAGCTTGAGTTACGCCCATGCAATGGTCCCACTAATTCCAAGGCTAAAAGATTCTACCATAGGTTCAGTTTAATGTCGGAAATCTTCTGGGATTTTGGAAATTGTAACAACTCTTTCTGAGAAGAGTACGTTACGCAAAACTCAAAACTGCTAAAAACAATGATGTGGCTGTTTACTATATTTTACAAAATTTCATTTTTGCCCATTTAGCTGAACCCTGAAGTCACGCGCTGTTTGTACTAAAACTAAGAAGTTTGGGTCGACCAACTTTAGAATTTCCACTTGCAAAAGAAAACAAATCTGAAGTATTAATTAGAGACACGAGAAGTCATATGTTATGCCGAATCGGGTGGTCCACTTGTGTACTATACTTCTTCATTCGAAGCTAAGAGCGGGAATCAAACCGACAATCTTCCGCTTATCAAGCAAATGCACTACTACTGGGCTAAATTGGAGTAAAAATGCCAAGTTGCCTGGACCACTGTTTCGTTGACATTCAGTAACTAGCCTGGCTTTGGCTACTGGATTAACCTAGGTCACTTTTCAATGAGAGGAAAAAGCACAGCTGATCGAAATCCGAAGGACGTTTTTAATTGGTCTTCAGTTGATTTCAGGTGGTGTGAGGATCGACTCCAGCTCCTGGTTTTGATATTGGGATCCAAAATGCTTAAGGCGATTTCCCCTTCTACACGAAATCTGGAATAATCTCGTGGCATTCTTGCAGAATAAAACCATGTTTAGGGAATTCGTCCTCTAAGACTGTTGATGTCAAAATAGTATCAGCGGAGGAGTAAGTAGGCAAAAGAGGATAGAATTTCATAGATGGCTTTTTGTCCCAATTACCTGCAACAATGCACGTGCGTTAAAGAGACACCCAAAATCCAGTTTACTACTTTTCTGGAACCAATCCCTTCCCACTTGCATGACTTAAGTTTGATCGCCGCCTTGTTGCTTTGTCCTCTTTAGGACTGAAAAGAAGCAATGTATTCTGGCATCCGTAGGCGCCTAATGTTTTTTGCCAAACAAAGCAACTTTTGCCGTTATTTCGGAGCCGGCTCACCTCGCATTAGTCAGGTCAGTTTCATTCAAAAGACATCCAATGCCTAACGTTATAGGATTTGTCTCTGAGGAATAAAAAATAAGAAATATATCTTGGAATCCCATATTCTTCCCATATTCTCTGACGTAGCTTGCTTGTGGCTATGATGGGGTAGGCTGACCACCTGAATTTTCGTGATGTAACAATCAACGTTGCAAAATTGGGATTGGACTCACTGGGTCAGTTGATTTTTTTGAATTTGAATGCTCAGGTAAACCTAAGTCAACTCTGTCGCCATGTCGTCTCTTGTTTCTGCGAGTACTGTACTCGTAATAGTGTATTCCACCTATCTATCCTGTAACCGATTCAACTTTAGCAAAAAGGACTATACAAAACAAATCTAACATGTTCTCTCACTAGTTTGTCTGTTTTGATTTCTTTGTGGAACTAGTCAAACAGGAAAGTTTGTTTGACGATTGAATGTAATTCGTTCCTTGTCACAATGACGAGGGTTTGTAATGTCTCCCACAATTTGTAATTTTAACCCCAACTTTTATCCTCTCTCCCCGTTCATTTATGCAGAAATATACAAGTATATATATATATACATATGTGCATGTAGGCGGTATCATTCCTTTAAGTTGTTTTATCTAGATAAATGGATATTAGTGGAAACGAATGCTGTTTGGTACTTTTTCCCAAACCATCTTTCGGTGCCATAACTGGTGGATAGATCATTTGTTTACGTGTAAACCTTAGTTTTCACCAAATTTGGCAGAATAATAATACTATACAGTAGAATTTGCCGATAATTTTCGGCTGCTCTCGTTCTTCGCAATTAGCTATGCAATTTACTGTCATGACGCGCTGAAGAAAGACTTCCATAGGGTTTGTGTTTGTGTGCGTGTGCGTGTTAGTCAGATTTATGGAAATTCCGCATTGGCATAATGTTGAACCTGCTCTACCCATTTTTCCATTGTATGTTCTCCACCCTCATTGGATCACATTTCCGTATGATGACAATTGACTGGACGCATGGCTATTTGAGATGATCCGATTTCTCTCACGCGCTGAGTGTCATTTGCACAAGCACACGCTCACACAAACAACACTAGAATGATGTGACCTAACCTGGTGTAAACCTCTGTTTGCGTACTCCCTCCTGATCTGCTCGATTTGACACGATTTACAATCGTTAACATTGTAACCAAAGTGCTGTGGCTTTCGTTGCTATGCCATCTATTTAAAAGCGAAAAAGGGAGCAGGTGAAAAGTGACCACAATGTAATACGCTGAACAACCATATGAAGGGGACAGGATTTGGATGCAAGAAAGCCACTGACAACGGCATTCGGGCATATCACTTATTGTTTCCAACCCTCCTTCGGGGGGGGGGGATCTCGTGCACCCAAGCAGGTGGTCTAACTGGAACTACACGCAGTAGTCCACTGATTACAAGTTTCATGCTTTTTGCCGTGCTATCGACCGATACTCTTGACTTGTCTTCCAACTATTACCTGCATCGCACAACAGCGTACAACGAGGAAATTCCTCTGTCTTGTCTTATTTTGTATCGATTTTTGCGTACAATAAATACTGTCGCATTTCTGCGAACATACACAAATTGTGGTCCGATAAGTTTATCCTATTGTAAAGGTTAAACCCTTGGGCAAGTCAATAGTCTGGTATGAATGCACAGGCATCCGAGAATTTCAGTGAACTGTTTGACCGATAGAGTTAGAACTGAACCACTTATCTGTATGCTTCGACTGTATCCTTGCCTTTCACTAGGGTTGGTCTGGTCCATTGAACGAAATCAGCTTGCTCGCTTCAATTTTATTGTTTGTGAAACTAGCTCCCTTCTCATAGACCGTCACTCTGATCGTTCAGCAGCCGATTAACAACTCATGATCCTAGGCTAATAAAGCCTAGTTTTTCGTAGTCTTCCCTGAACCAAATGGGGCATGGTTAGATAACGATTCCTGTGAGGACGCCGCGGTCTGAGTTTTGTAAGTTTTGATCTATTCATTAATTACTATACAATACTACTCGGCTAGTCTGAGGTTTGTTCTGAGGTTTGCTCTCCGTGCACCCTGGAGCTGACACCTCAGGAGTGGTGCGGGAACCAGGACCTGGGGTCTTACGCATTCTACGCATAACTTGACTGGTTGGAGCAGAAAGTTTAGTTTGCCCGTGTCAGTACATTGTATTACCAACTGTCAGTCTAGTCCCGTTAATTATGATTATCTTCCCCTCGAAAATATTTATAAAATCGGTTCTAAATGCTGGTCTGATGGCGATTATCCTCAAAGCATAACATTAAAAATCTGTCATTAAAAGATGTCTTATTGCATTTGACATGAACGAAGGCAGGAAAAATAGTTGAGATAAAGAAAACTCTAGGATAAGAAATTAACACGGTGAGAAAAATGTTGGTTTCCCTGCCTAAATGTAACACGCCATTTCTGACAAATTTACGCCTTCCACGGACTTCACCATCAATCACCATCGACTGAATTTTGTCTTGCAGATAACTCAGCCTTTTGCGTGACGAACATCACAGAGATCGCTGATAAACAGGACTGCAACTGCGGTGATCAATGAAATGGAACAATTGATGTGAAATATCCATCCCTTTTGTGTGCTGCAATTTTTGTTTTGTTTCGGCAAATTCCAACTCGATTTTCTTCAGGTAAACTTGCTCTCTTGGACGAAAAGTGCTGGATCTTGAATCTGTGAAGTTCGCAATACTTTTCGCAGAAACCCAACTTTCGATGTTTTTCCTTAATTGTGGAGTTTAATCGGTTCACTCGAAACCCTGGCATATTCGTCTGAGCAATGCATTGTCATGCTTTGAGTACTAAGACAGCCTACAGCAATAGAATAATTCGTTGATTGATATTACTGAGACAAACGGGCAGCCTCTAAGAGTGTAGCTAAACATTCAACGTCGGGTCGGCAGGAAGCTAATTTCGAGGATTTGTATCTTACGATCACTGGTCGTCTCCACAATCGCCACGGCCTTACAATTGACATTATTTAGTCATTAGTAAAGATAGCATCCAGGTAAAACAAATGAAATATCGATGAGGATGCTGCCACTAGTTGGAACAATGGAAATCTGCATAATGGAGCCACTGTCAGCTGACAGTTGGTCAGTTTTTCGTCTACAAACAGTATCGAATTAATTTCAAGTGCCTTAGTTAATATCTGACAGTCGGCGAACCTGTTTCAAGGAAGTTAAAATTGGTGACTGTAGATTTGCAATCGTTTTCAATGCATGTCTCGAAATTTTACTGGAATCAAACATAAAGCGAGCACAATAAAGTACAAACTTTCAAGTCTAAACCTGGCAAACTTGAAAACTACTTTCAATGAACAAAACTGGCGATCGAACCCTCGAATTCTGCCAAAACACTATGCAATTCCTCAATCTAGCATTGCATCACTCTAGCAATTGCAGCTTTTAACTTTCATTTGATTTTACAAGAAGCTTAATGCAGCAAACAATCTGCCTACGTTAGAGAATAGCCGCGATTTTCACACGCCAATTAGCAACTCGCTACTGATATTTTACTTACCTCAAAAACCTCGTACAAGTGATTTGAACTGATATATTGTTGCAAATTTGTTCCGGCTGTGCTATGGGGCATATTTTCTGGAATGAACAGGGGAAGCTGTAGGACTGATATTTGGATTTGGACTAGATTTCCCAAGGTTGAGGGAGCTAGAAAAAAGTGATAAATATTCCAATTCATCGTGTATATTTCCGGACCGCTTCATTACATTGCAATGCTTGCATCCGGGAAAACAGAACAAGCAAAACAAATGTATTGTCACACACATGTTGGTAGCGGATTCACAATACCCGCCTCGATCTCTTCAAACACAGTGTGCGCGTCTAGATGTGCATGCACGTGAATCAACATGGACTGGTAATGGGCTAGTAGTTCGTCTCGGTGAGCCGCATACCAGGCAAGTTTAGATCCAACCACGCAGTCCTCATCATTTGGATGTTGCAAACTCCGTTCAGACACGTTGGCATCTTCGTTCGGTCTGTAGGCCAAATGAAACCGGACACCGCTGACGGGGTCGATTCGTCGTCCGATTATCCGTTCTGCTGCACACATCTGAGAGATGTCCATGGCAATTACTCGATTCGGACCGAGTCCCTCGGCATCCAGCATTTCGGCTTGTTGTTTTGTCCGCGGAAAACCGTGAAGTATCCAACCACGAGCTGTACAATCTGGTTGGGTCAAACGATTTCTGATAACCTCAATGAGAATAACATCCGGAACTGATTGGATCAGAGAGAGAGAGAGAGTTAAGAACGATTTTGCCGTGAAAGACTTCTTAGCAGTAGTATTAACTGATTAATCATTCTATAAGAAAGTTCGGTTTCCCGAACCACGTGTGACATGAAGTACACAAAATCAATGCGATGTGATTTGTTGCACATATATGCTCACCATTAAAACACCAAAACGTCTTTGCGGGTTATTTAACTGTTCGCATATCGATTCTCGCTGATACCCTTCTCAATTAAAATATCCGGCGAAAACTGAGTCCTGGGTGCATCCAAAATCGATGCACCTTGTGTTGATTTCAGTATAAATATTTTTATTATCAGGACAGTTTTGTCGGTGAAGAATGTAATTTGCCGATGTTTCGACTACCTTTATCAGGGTAAGTTTTACAATCGAAATATACTGTCGACCGATAGCGCTATGTTTTGGTGTCAAAAACGTTTACGTTTAAATCTGTCCGGTGTAGATTTTCAACGGGTGAGTTATTAACCATCTGCCATTATGTACAAGGTAGCTCAGTGTATTTTAGTTCGCGCTATCAGTGCCTTAATATGGTTTGTTTTTCCACCTCCACTGTTCATCACTCGCGCAAACATGACCACTTGGCATTTCAGTGAGTCGTATAAGCGAATACATTCTGTCCCACCGATGAGTCTGCATTTTGTCTCTTAAGCCCACAGTGATAATAAAACAGCTGACGAGATTGATTTTTGCACTCCGTTGTTTTAAAGCTACCCCTGATGCTATCCGTCGTTTTAATCTGAAATTTGATCTGAAAATCTACCTGAACGTGACTATCATTTGGTATCACATTTGCATCATTCTAGGTTGTTACAAAATTGGAGTTTTAATGAAACAGATCGGATAAGGAAGCGCGATTGCACGAAGTGCCGTTTGTGCCCGGCCTCGTAAGTCACAATTCTACTTGCTAAAGGCTGTTGTTTCATTCTATCAGAGCCTCACAGAAAATCTGCCGATTATCAACAAGCAGAAGTGTTTCCCTAGTGATTTTTTATTGTCTATGAAAAGCATAAAACCTCGACTTCCTGTCTGACTTTGTGCTCTAAAAGCTTTTATTTTGACTATTGACAAACAAACATTTTGCTTCTATCGCTGTCTCGGAGGGAATGCGATCAAAATTAAGTCGCTTATTCTAACTGGCATTGGTTTATCCGTCGTCCCGTTAGTTCCGTTTCAACATACACATCATCGTCGGTCTTCATCATCTTCGCATTTCGCATCTTGTGAATAACACTGACCTTTGGACAAGTGTATCACGTGTTTGTGTGGTACCATTACCTTGGTGAAGTGAGAAAGAATGGTTTTCCAGTTATTTTGAAGACTGATGTTGTTCCCGAACCAAATTGACGACTCTCGTAAAGTTTTGTTTAATATGCTGGGCATTCAGGTTGGGAAATTTTTATTACCAATATAGGTGACTAAAACTGTCTGATCTAACAGCACCACAACAAACCGACATTAATAGTAATACCTATCTTTGTAATTTCATTTTATACTGAACCACTCGAGCAGCAAACTGGCATGAGCTCATTGATTAGGAAAATCCAAGTGACATGAGACTGGCTCCTACGCTACGTCTAGTAAGCTGGATGTAACATTTCTAGAACCGGAAATCTTATTATTATCTCTGAAAAATTCATTGGATGATTTGAACGCAAACTATGGTTTCATTAACAGACTAATAAAAATATGAACGAATTAAGAGTTGATTGAAATTCTGTAATATATTTTGTAGGAATATTTATTGATCCTTAGTGGAAATAACGATGCAGCCTTTCTGGTTCGCAGAGAGATAGTCCAAATCCAGACAACTTAGAATTGATTTGCGAAATTGCTAAATAACCGGACATTTTAATAGGCTGTGTATGCTGATCATCGAATCTTATACACCAATTCATATGCTACGCTCAACTTACTGCCATATATCACTTACCAGCTATGTCTTTATTAACATAACTTCGCATTGCTTTCCCTAACAAGGAGCCGTTAGCAATTTCCGTTCGGATTAAGAGACCACAGTCGATGGGGATCAGTCCATATTTTTGTGATAGCATTTTTGCCTGCGTTTTTCGTCCACTTCCGATGAAACCTAATAGAATAACTCTTGGAGTACGTAAACCCAAATCTCTTGGTGGTTGTGTGATATAGTTGAGAATGGCCGAATAAACTTCGGACACCGGCTGATCGCAATTCACATCTCTTGCAACTGGAGCGTAGATTTCTCGTAACAGAACAGCATCACGATTGTACTGTTCAATTGTTTCTTTCACCTTCTCCGGTGCAAAACAGGGCATAGGGACAAGACGTTGTTCAGTCTTAATATCGGGTGGTGGGTTTGTGATCAAATGGTAGACTTCTATAAATAGAAAGAAGGTACTCAAATCCGAATTTGTCTTCGTCTACTTTTTGTTTCTGTATCCATACGAATTCCAGCAGCTCGATCGATCAACGTTCCCGTGGGTGCCTGCAAAAAGACTGGATGTTTATCAAATGGAATTACCCACATTCCATTTTACCCACCTGCATAGTCCGGAAATATTCCCTCCCACCGCATTGCTTTCGCTTGTGCTTCGTTGATTGGAAATCCGACGAGAATATAACCGTTAGTTGCGCAGTCGGGTTGTTTTAAACGAACTTTCAGTGCCTCCGTTATCTGTGTTGGTGTGGCCTCCTATAACACAACGACGGCTACATTCGTCAGTGAAATATGTGTCATGTCAACAAGAATTTTTTGATTGCACTTGAACAGAGATTATATGACTGATAGAATAAAACGTGGGGACATATTCAGATTAACATCGAGTGATCTTTAAAGTTTAAAATTTAAAATCAGCCAACAGTTAGCAAATGGAGGGGTGGCCAAGATGATAATTTTCCAACCTAATCACGTTTCGTTTCTTAGCATTTAAAAACTTCCCATTTATCCTAGGGTGACTTGTAGAGAACTCAGAATAGGCTCACGAGTTTTGAAATGAAATTAGGAGTCATCTTAGGAATATTTATTGTTTTTCTAGGCGGGGTAGATCGCAGTGCGGTTAAACTGATCACGGTCAGCCCTTTCCACAAGTATTCCCGTCATACATCCTGTTTTTACCCGAACAATTCGATTTGGTTTGCCGATCATCGTGCACACCAAGAAGCCTAGTGATTTGACAGTGTGTTTCAGTATCACGATTTCAGTGCAGTTTCTTTCGACTGTTTAGGAATAAAATTCCTTTTAGAGAAAACATGCAGAATTTTTGTCATCTTGATCAGTCCCAATAAGTGTGTGGAGAACAAATCACAAATATCTGAATTCACTAGGAAAACTTAAAGACTACGTGTTCCAAATGTGAATACCTTTCCGAAATGATACATCTGTGCCAATGCAAGGACCGGTTTTTGGAAATCGTGAATAAATTTTCGTAGACCTCTTTGTTTGGCGAAATGAGTTAGGCGGGTTGCGAAAACGGATTGCTATACCATCCATTCTAAACTATTTCTGCTTTTTCCAAATCATTTATAGTTCAAGCACATTCGCAAACAAGTCAATCGTTTTCGTATTCCTATAATTTTTTTACCTCTATATTTTCTATCTTTATCTGTAAAATGTCCTTAAAACTCGAAAATTTCTCAACCTTGTTTGAACCGGCTGTTCTGCTTGGTTTTGCAAATAAGCTAAGAATTGGTGTTTGATTATAGTTAGTCTGGTGGTCGACGTATGCAGATGATCATTCTGCCTCGTGCCAGAACTGACAAATTCCTCGATCGATTTCCACCTAGTTGAATGAGTGTTTTTAAACATTTTCCTGGTTTAGTGGCAATTTATTCGGTTTCATTCTCTTGAGAGATTCGGTTAGGTTTCACACAAAAACAAACTTTTGAGAAGATTTTTGTTATTATTTGGTTACTATTTTGCTCCTTTTTTACACCAATCAATGAGTATCCTCAAATTTTGGATAAAGCTTGCCGACAAGCAAAGAAGGGCAGAAGGTAAGGGATGGGATTTTTAACAGTTTCTACTGAATAACGTAGGCAGGATATGAAAAAAATCAGTTCCTCATACGATTTGAAAATCGTTTGGTCAATACAGCCATCATAATTGTGGTAGAACTATGATTCCGGTACACTGAATTCATTTGACAATTTTCGTCAGTTAAATCCACGGTTTGTCTCCTTGAATGATCAGGTGTAGGTAACATAATAGAACACACACTAAAAATTCGGTTTATCAACAAACACGTACAATCGCTGTATTTGAAATCGAACACAATTTGGTTGTTCGTTCCACAAAAATACGTACATGTCGTACACAATTTTCTATTTCTGTTTCCATTTGTCTAGGAAAATGTGACAAATATTGTGATCAAAGTAAACAGTTAGGTCGAGAAGTCCCAGACAAACATCACTGCTTGTGATGAATCAGAATAGTAGCACATTATGCGAAAGAGCTCGTGCTTAGTTATTTGCTCACAATATTTGGGAAATAGAAGTGAATTTCCCATGCTAAGCCATCAGTAAGATGTACGTACCATCGTGGAACTGTATGCTCCAGGGAGTCAAAAGGAGTCATGATATCAGAACACATTGAGATTTCCGATCATACCAACTTATTATATCTTTGCTCTGAAATTTCCCACATGGCAAATAAATGCTTATTAAGACGCTTATTGCATCAGGGTCCGGTATAGATACATTCCGTAGATACTAGCTAATCGGCAAAGAATAGTACCTACGAGCAATTTAGATGCAGCTTACAATAAATCAGTTCTTCTTGGTCTTTATTACTGTGTGTCGATGCCGGTCTGTCGAAATCAGCTATTTTTGTATTCTGCTGATGCTGAAACTGCAGTAAAACGTTTTGAAAAGGCACGAATAGATCACTTGGACTAGAAATTTTTGTCTTCTAAGAAGATGCGTCATTAACAACCTTTACTCTTGAACACGAAACAAAATTTATTCATATTATCTGACTTTCAGGATTAGGATGAAAATGGGTCAACTAGACTGTTCCCCTAAACATTGCAAACAACATTTTGAAAATGATTGTTGTGAAGGCAATTGCACAAACGCCTAAGAAAACTGTTTTATTGTTTGCTGGTTCTCTGTTGCTATTGTTTCCTATTGGCTGCATGACAAACGATCGACATTAATCGGTACTATGTTTGGCTTGGTCCTCAGCTAGCCAGACAGGCGTTTTCATGATGTACTTCGGGATGAATGTGAATTGAACATGTCAGTGCCTGATAAAGCAATTCCCAAAACCGTCGATGTTCCCTCCTACAAGCCCTTGGCCTTAACAGTGTTCTAGCAGTCAGAATTTCAAGGAGCCCCAAAGGGTGAATTGTGTCGGAATGGACGAAAAACGAACCGAAGGATACAGTCAAATGGAGCGGTCACTCTGTCACACAAGAACGCAGCTGAAGTAAACATAAGGTTGTTTGAATCAACAGGACTACAGTGTTTCCTTAGCCATTTAATATTAAGCGCATATTTGTAATAAAACCAAGATAATTAAAAACGTCGGGCGCAAGTTCGCCTGCACGGACTGCCGCAAATGCTGTTTCATTACCTCGTTTGTCGCGGTCGCTATCTCAAGTGCAATCAGTCGGTTGTTTCGACTCCATTCCGCTCCCAGCACTTAATTAAACCAGGATGATCAAATGGCTTCTAATCGCTAAACTAGACACTTCCCGTTATTTGTGATTAAAAGTGGTTTTGATATGTACACACAGGATAGACCTCATCAGCCGATTCTTCCGTCTAACGCACTAATTTTCCTCATAATGAATAATGCCGCCTCACTCCCCCGGGAGTGTCACAAATCAGACGGCGGACTACGGTGCCTGGTTGATTCCGTAATTATCTTCGGGCTTGCCGTCCGTCTAATACCAAACCTGCGTCTTGTTCAACTGATGTCAAGGGTGTGCTGCACTCAATCCTGGTGGGGCCTCAAGTTTCTATGACTCACTGTACTTTTGACATCGGTATGTTACGTCTCCCTACAAATGCTACATCGACCAAACCAGGAGAAAAGTGTCCTCCTAAAAGGACGAAACCAAACTGGCAACGTAATCAATCGAATCTCCCGGTTTTCCGTTCGTGGAAATCCACAAGGGAATAAGTACAACCTAGATCAATTTCAGACTGCTGCCAGACACGCAAAGACATTTCTGAACTCATGGTGCTGTTCACATGATTGATGGACTCGGCATGTCAAACTATATCTGGTGCACAATAGAATGAACAACGAACGGCTAGTCAAACTAATAAGACCCGGCCTTATGGACCCATCATCATAAAGCCAATTTTTTGTAAAGAAATATCCATGAAACTATGTCAATAAATATTCACATACTGGAAACGCAAACACCGGCTAAAATACTCAGTTTTAGGGTCTCCCACAATATATATATATATGCAAATGAAAGAGCAGCCAAAAACGTTCGTTCGTAGAGTAGCCATATTCATGTTTGTATGCATTACGGGCTGTTGTACTACTCGGCCGGACGATACAGAGTAGACCCATTAATTCGCGGATGCACCTCTAGCCTTTGCGTAACCAAGCGTTTTCTGCAAGTCAGCAGAATTATTCTAGACGAGCTGGTGGCCAGTTGATCGATTCATACGCCTCTTCTGGTAAACCTTTACGAGTCAATGGAACTTGATAAGAAGCAACGGCCTTATTTGGTTCGTGGGCCATACTCCCCAATTCGCAGCGCTACCAGCGGGCTCTTATGGTATTTTTTCGGAGATCGCTTGTTAGCCTTCAACCCATCACGGTCTCCAGACCGTTGCTGCTTTTCCGTGTCTGCTTATTCGGTCAGCTGGAGTCTACCTTGTTCACAGCTAACCAATTGGATGGTGATCGTTCCCTATTCCAGAACCCCGGGACATGCCCATCAGCATGCGATAACCGTTCGTTTCAAACTGTGTCGCCCCGGAATCTCTGTCTCACGACCGTCTAGGGGTAAATTCCCTATGAAAGCAAAAACTGAGGTCTCATGGGGCTGCTTTCATTGCCACGTTAATTCCTATGTTTAGTAATTAAGATCAATTAGAGGCGGACATAACGCACAAACAACGGTTGGAAGAGGTACGTGATGTTAGTAACGTTCTAGCATTTAAATTTCTTCCTCTTCTTTCAATTTATTCATTTCGTTAACTTGCATTTGGCTTCTTGTCATTTTACACTCTTTTTTCCCTTTTATGAATGTAATTTTATTAGGTAGCAGCCACAACCGGAACACTTTAATGAGAAGTTTATTTTTGATGTATACGCGTCACAGAAGGAACGAAGAGCCCAGTAACCAATTTGAGCTTTAGCACCATTAACCAAATTATAAGAAATCGCAATAGTGCAGCTTGTTACTCTAAAGTAAATGCGACGTTTAATTCCACTTACACATTTGGCTTTCTGTTTTTTTTTCTACATCTGTCTCCAATGAAACTTTACAGATAATTTAAGTAGGTGTAATTGTTGATAGGCCAAAAGGAAAGGAGAAGCGTTGGTCAGAGACTACTTTAGATTTTGGAACCTCATATTAAGGGTAAAACATAATTACTACGGTTACTACGGTTGTTGCATCCTGTGCACATGCTATGTAGTCCAAGCAATCTTTAAGTCTTAGGAGTTCGGTTAATGCACAAGAGGTTTTGGTGTATTCAGATTCTTGAAACCGACTTATGATACGGGGTGTCAGACACGTAGCTTTCAAATTTGCAAGGTTACTTAATAATTGCTAAAAGACACCAAACTGGAGGCTGTTTGATGACACCTCTGTTAACCCGGACTGCTCACTTGGAAATATAACAAACAACAAATACTTGTTCATTTCTGACGAAACTGTAGCGATTCATCGAAAAGAGATGCATGTTAACACGTGTGCACTGACTATATGAGGTTGGAACTTGGTTAGTGCTCAAAGCGAAGTCGGGAAGTAGTGCAGCGGTTAGAAGAACGTGGAATCGGTTGCCGACCTAAAATGAAAGGTGCCAGTTAACATTTGAATCCACCTTCCCTCAATCATCAAAGATGGATGTATGAACGACTAATCTGATTCACTTGAGAAAATGGCAGACATTTCTGAGCAAAAATGCACTAGATGGCAAGGCAATGCATGCGTTTTTGGTTGAGATGAAATGAATCTGAAATACTATTGCGGCAATCTCAATGAATTTGGCCGACGAACAGTTTAGCTTCCACACAAAATGATCTTATTCGGAATTCCCACGGATAAGTCAGAAAAAGGTAAACTGTTAATGGCACTTACATCAAAGTTTGGCAGTAGGCAAACCATATCGCGCAAGAGACGCGGAAAATGTAGCCATGGAGGTACTTGACGACGTTTCAAGTTTGTCAGAATTGGAATGACCGGTGAAACCATTCAAAATAAGTGACGTATTTTTGCTAGCCATCGAATGTACGTCCAGACATAATCGTTAGGTCTTGCTAATGGTCCCCTAGTCAGCGCAAATGAATTGGCTCAACAGGCGAAGAGAAGGTAGATTGGACGATCCCCTGGAAGCTTCTTCTACAGGATTTGATGATAGTGACTTTGAAGCAATCCCGGTACGACAACTGAGGACGAATACCGTGAAAGATTTGGTTATATTTGTTATGTTCTGTGCTAACGCACCATATAGGCGGAGCCGACATATACAGAACACACATCATCTGCTCCTCCGGTCGCCGCACAAGTCATTTAGGTGCAAAAAAGAGCTCATTACACCAGCCTTCAACGGGCCTTACCAGCAAAGCAATTAGCTGCATTGAAATCCGAACTTAGTCCTGGTTACTCCGACCACAACACTGCATTCCACGGGTTTCCGTGAGTACCAGATTTCTTTACATCCCCTTATTCGAATCCTCAGGCTCCGTCACATGACACGTAGCTTTCTTTGTTAATTATACCGTCGTTCAGTGCTATTAAACACAACCAAGGTACGCATAACGTGCCTACTTTCGGTAATTTGATTGCACACTGTCACTGTGACTTCTCCCCTTCCTGAAAAATTATACACACTGTTATTTCATTAATACAGGAAGTAAAAGAAAAAATGAGAACAAATAAGAGCGCCAACAGGAATTCGTTATTGTATGCGGTTCAGTACGTGATGCCGTATTCGTCGGGTAGAAGAATGTGCATCTTTTGGTGTTGTTGAAAACCAGACTAGACGTGAGCTCAAATTTTTGGTTTCACTCATCATACAGTGAAGAAGAACAACACGTTCACTGCACTTTTCATCCCAGAGAGCAACAGCGATTATATAATTGCCGGCAACTATCACATCGGAGACCATAAGTGCAAACCATAGCAACCTTCTTGAAATCTGTGTTACATGGCAACAACTTTTGTTTTTGGCTTTGTGCATGTAACTCCAAACTTCACGATTCTGATTGCCAGTTTTGTAAAATCTGGAGAATATAGACTTTATTGTTGCATCTGTAATGCAAAGGTTTTATCCTAGAAGAAACCTTTCGATTAGTACGAGCTTCACCTGCAGTTTCCTTCCAAAACAGCAAAACAATGCGCCGGCCATAGTTTTACTTTCCGGATTGATTATCCTTGAAGCTGAATCAAAAAGTATTCAGGTTCTTTTTAACTATCAGGACTGTACTCCGAGTTGTTTGATTTTTCAGTTTCTCGCACCTATGTTTCCCTTAAGCAGAGAGCGTTTCAATATCTGGAAGGCGAGTCCACTACGGCTCCTTGGGTGAAATCAAAACGGTTAGCATATGACCTTAACTTTGCCTTTTTCATCATCTTTAGGAAACTTATAGTCCCTAACGCAATGATAACCTCGAGCTATTCACACAGCGTCTTCTCTAAACAATAACAACTGTGGGCTGTCAAGCTTCTGTTGAAGTAATTCACTGATTCCAGCTCCAGTCTATCCTCTGGTAAAGTGCTTCAGTTATTCTGCACTTGAACTTGTTTTTGCACACTCTTTTACAATGGTTCTCCAATTGCCTCTCGATGCTTCAATTTACCTTAGCTAGATAATTGATCTACGGTGACCTTCATATCCTGCGAAGTCTTTATTAAATCGCATTTCGTTTTAGGACAGTGAAAGGAGAAGAGGCTGAATGTCTTAGCCTATCCTCATAGCCCATAGTGCTCAGTTGTCCAAACCAATGCGTAAAACACGCTGAGCCTGTTTCGGTATTTTCACATTATTCACCAAGTACGGTCGCCGTACCAATGCACAATAATCTAAGTGAGGCTGGAAAGTGCTTTAAACAGCGACAAAAGGATGCCTGGTTTCGAAGATACCAAATTCCTCTTAAGCTGATGCAAGGCACCCTATACTTTCTTGACCGCTGTCTGGATTTGCAGACTAGGTGTGAATTCCCCGTTCAGCAATACTCTCCCTCTCTTACTCTCTGGATTGTTGCCTTTGATCTATCTTAGCATGGATTCCTAGGCGGCCCATGTGGCTGATGGCTGACGGCACGTTGATTTAGTAGTCGCTCCAACCTGCTTTATCCAGGTCCGGCGAGGCGGTCACGTTGCTTGCTATCCCTAACAATCTGACATTGTTGGCAAACACAATGGAGATTTTTCAACTCGTTGGTTATGTAGCTGTTAAGTAACCCGAACTGTGGTGGCCCTAAGGCGGAACCCTGAAGCACCCCACTGTCTATGCACTATATTGGAACATTTCAACAGACAGTCAACTTCATGGATATTGCCGGATCCAATTTTAAAGCAATGAATTTGAATTCAGTTTAGCCGTTACCCTGGTCATTGGACAACGCTTCTGCTGGAACATCGCATCAGTTACGTTAATCAATACCGTGAGCAAAACCATCGCATGAGAACGTCAATGAACAATGCCAGAGGCAATTAGCAAGCGAAAAAATCGACCATTGAGTGTTGACCACTGAAAATCAACATCAGCTTTTCAGTTTTAAACAAAAAACGAACTTTTTTCTATTTTATTTGGTTTTTCACTAGAGTTGGTAGGAACTGGAGATAGCAGCTGCGAGGTAAAACCGACTAGTAGGTTGTGGATGAAGTACAGCAGATGTCTTTCTCTTTTTTTCCGTTGCAGATTTGAATCCCCCATTGGCTTTAACTCCACTCGCCGCTTTTAATAGAGCTTCATTTATTTAAATCAATTGTAACGGGCCTTTGGGTCGCGTTTTTAGAAGTCCTGGTCTTATGTTCCTTATGTGGGTTTCCGCAATACCGCTGTATTCTTCATATCCTCATTCTCTCTACTCTGTATGTCTGGTGAGATCGGGTCTGAATTGCATTTCTGCACCCCATGAAAACTTTTGCTCTCGATTTCGGATTTTTGTAGCGCTGTTTTTTTCACCATGGTAGTGGCTCATTTTTCCCTATCTTACGCAGTTTTGGAATCCAGATGCAACAACCTGTGCTGCTGGTAACAACAGGTACCTGATCCACGCTTTGGTGATCCACTCACTTTCTACCCTTTTCTACTTCTCAGTGCTCTCCAAAGCCCAAGTCTGACAGACTGCCTTCACGTATCCCGGAAAAGTTCTTTTTGTACTGGTCACGGTCTGCTACCCCACGAAACTTTGGTTGTACGCTGATCATGGAAAAGTCGCTCTTCTTTGTCGAATCATTCGCCTTAGGACTCCACATGTTGTTTGGTGTTCTTGCTCTCACCAGGTTGGGGATTGATGATTTGTGTCCCAACTTTTCCGAGCTGCCTAAGTCACATTTTCTCCGACCTTCTCGCACGGATAAACACAAGCATCCTCGACCCGGAGGTGAATTTAGCGTTATTTTGCAAGACCATTCAAGCAACGGACCGCTGAAATTCGCGGGTTCCAACAACTTTCCTTGCAAGACTCTGCAAACCCATCGAGGAGTAAACAATATTATACCCTCTGATGGTCCCGATACTCGGCTCCGATACAGAAATGTAACTGCAATTTTCCCGCCACCATGCAATATTGGTGGATTATGTTGGGACACTTTTAGTGGTACTGTCCGAGGTAAGGCACACTATAAAATTCAGTTGAGCAAATATGCAACGAATGTGAACACGCTGAGGTCGTTGAAGCGTATGTTTTGCAAGGTTGCAGATCGGTCACTTCAATATGCACTGTCCTTCGAGGCAGAGAGTCTATTTCATCTCAGTTCAGTTTGTACAACCGCTAACCTTGCATCAAATTGTTTCAGCTTTGGTTTTTACGCCACAGGACTGTTTGTTCAGACGGAAAAATTGAATCACAAATAATGGAAGGTTGGTCGTAAAGCGGCAAGTCAGGGACTGAAACAGGAGGAGAAATTTCAAATGTAAGAATTCCACTGCATGCAGCACTCAGCCATATCACGCACTGTCTCCGGCCAAAGTTTGTGAGGTTCTCATGGACCTGAACACGATGGTCTAACTCCACCTGTACGAACCCGTCCACTGGTTAAGGCTTTCATGCTTTTTCCCTCGTTATCGACCGACAATGAAAAACCATCCGCTAACCGTTATTTGTCTCAGCGAATAACATTGAACGATTGCAGCCAATAGATGAAATGGTTCACATCCAAGTCCGATCATTCTTGCTTCCAAAATATTTCCTTTTCTGTACCATACTTTTTCCATATGATCTGTTTTTTGTTTTTAATTTTTTCGGATATTTCTAGGTAACAATCGAGACTAGAAGACTTTCGTGCAAGGTCAGTGGTTATACAGATTGAACTGAAAGGAATGGTTTGTCCGTGTTTGTTAAATGCTGCTGATCTTTAGCGTGGTTAAGGCTTTGACACATTTTTTTATTGACTGCATCGTTCTTGTTGTGAAGCCGCAAAATATGGCCAACTGAACAAAATGTATGTCGGTCGATTTATTTGATTTAGGAATTACCAGCATAAAACAACTCGATTTTTATTATTCGTACTTATCATTGTATGGGTTAATTTGCTTATCGAGATCTTCAAAGACACGAATGCAAGTTTTTTATTGTAAAAAAGACCAAACAAAAACTATTTTGAAGAAATATGCCGACTGGATGAATTCGAAATATTGATGCATCATGCAACAGATATTTGCTTCATTTAATTTGGTCAAATTTATCTTCATTTCACTCGATATACGTTTCCGGCAGCCAATTTTCACCGAGTAGTAATTCATTGTTTTGGGAAATTAACGCATAATCGAATGTAAAGAAGCCGACACGTGTAGAACAATAAAACAGATACAACATTTAAACATTTTATAGTTAACCGTTTTAGATATTCACATCATTTTTTCATTCTCTCTATTGGTGTTGCTATTTTTTCCTCAATTGTTGAATTTGCAACCTTTCCGGCTTTCCACTTTGGGGTTCGTCCTACACTGTTTCATGTTCTCCCTTTCCAATTTAAATAGAAAATATTTTGTTCGAGAATATAGGTTGTTGAAACCGAACCCAAACTGATTGTGACTGTTAGTAATAGCGCTATTATTATTATCGTTATTATTAATTGTTGCTCGTTTATAAGAGTTTATAGTAGCAACCTTTTTTCATAAGCTTGTTGCGGTCTCGGCCATAATTAACAGCTCTCGATTCTCTGAACTTCCCCACTTACTGTGGAAGGGCTTGGCCAAACTTATCAGACGGTAAGAATGGGACTGAATGGTTGCGAGTGCGTAATGCACTATCATACATGAGTATACACTTATGGTTTTTCGAAACCGGCCTTTTGAAGGGTATGCACAAACATGGTTTGGCTAGGTATGATGAATACATGCTAAGGAAATTTGGGAGTAATTTGACAGTGGAAACCGACATATCGTTATAGGAGTCTGATTCTGTTGAATTCCGTGACAGTCCTATGAGTGTTCCAATTGCTTTTATCACTGTTTGTGACTCGCCGGCCAATAGGTTTCTTTGGAGTTACGGCAGGTATCTCTCAGGTGACTGTTCTGTTACCTAGGAAAGTGCGTCAGACATTGTGCCAATTGAAAATGTTTCAATGGACCCCTCTCGCAGGCTCCGAATGATTTCGTTGTCAAATTCGAGAACGAGAGCCAACTTAGAACAAAGAAAAGGAATTTTCACGTTTTGTTTCTTGCATATGCTTTCATAACGCCATACCTATGAGACGGTACTTTGAAATTTCTCTTGGCTCGGTAGTGAACACAAACCTGTCCTATATGTGTGTAAGAATAGAAGTTATGACAAACAGCACGGGAGAATAGTCAAACAAGCCGTGGCCATCTCCAAAATGGTTACTCACGTAGCATCTAGGCTACTGTTTCTATATGCTTACAAATTCGTCTGTATTGTGGTATGGGTATTTGGACTGGTCAAAAACATTTCATTGTTTTAAAATCAAGTCGTCTAGAATAATCCAGCTCGCGTTTGGCCCGCAAAGTTACGGTATTTTTTGTAATGAGCCCATGCACGTAGTTTATCATCGTAATTCTGGTGGTAAAATGGTATTTCAAATTGTGACATACTGCTTGACAGTAGTTTATTCTTTGCTTCATTGAACCAGGCGGTGTATGAATAAAGTAAACCTTTCTAGTCTTTCAGTTTGTTCAAACATTATTGGCATGCACGTAAGGCGACTACTTTGACAATCAGAAGCCGAGAGCGAAAAAGCCGGCGTTTGCCAAAACTCAGTCAACGTCACTACCATCTTAAGGCCTCGCAAAAGCGAATCACTATCTCATGGTGACTCCGATGAAACAGATGTCAAGAGCGGCAACATGATGTAATTATCTGTAACATCTCACTTGTTTTCTTCGCTCAGCATTTGATATTCCGGCGGCGCTGCAATTTGAGCAGCCATGTTTTTCAACTCCTTACACATGGTAAATTACACCATATAAGTTGTACCGTCGTTTTTTTGGTGAAAACCCCATCAGCGTTGTAGACGTTTTGGGAGAAGCTACAAGGTAGCAACACGTGCAGCTAATCGGTAAATTCAAAGTTTGTTTGCTCATTAGCTGCTTTTCACAGCCGCAGTACCTAATGAACTTGGATGAGGACGCTTATAGTGAATGCATCCGGGCGATCCTAAACGCGATGTTGTTCGGGGCCGTACTCATGAATTTAACTAGAAAGGAGTTACACCCCTAATATCTGTTGCCGTTAAGAAACTTCGCACCATTATTATTGGTAATGTGTTGACACGTAAATAACTTCCTCTCATGCAATACGGACGCCGTTGTGAAGGGTAACGTCCTGGACTTTATTGTAAAGGTAGTTAAATGGGCCCATTGGAGAGGACCTGTCTCAGGAGCACCGGCGATTGAAACCCACTGGGTTCCCGCAAATTATCATTCTAAGGTGAAATAAATACTCAGTAACAGGAAACATTTATACGCATTGGGAAGCAACTAGTTAACGGCAAATGTAAGTACCATTAGCACATTTCCATTTACATTCATTTCATACAACAATGAGGATAATCGGGATCCACGGGTGAATAAATGATGTTCCGTATTGTCACTAAATCTTTGTCTAAATCAAACCCCTTAAACGTTCCCCCTACCATATTCATTTCCGTTTATGCAGCTTACATGACAACGGGTATTTTTCAATAGTGTTACGGTTACAAAAACCTTGCATTGGTCCTACTTTACAGCACGCTGAGATGAAACTGCCGTATTATTGGTTGCCTCCCATGTGATTCTCAGGCCTTTATGATAACGTGGTGAATGGGCATTTTAACCACAATCAAGAGAGATACGTGACGGTTAAGTAAACAGGCGGTAACTGGCATCGCGACCATTGGGATTGGACAATAATACGACCAACATAAAGGCGGAAAGGTGCTGCGAACCTTCAAAGAAGGGGTTCACACCGTCCGCAAATGGGATCGCAGTCCTTACTACAGGAGATGCTGAGAGTCCACAAAGGGGATGGTCACCAAAGAGGTTATTAACTGTCACCGAAAGGGATTTTGGCCGTCTTTAAAATGAATTGTCGCTTGAGGGTTCTTCGTTTGGGGCATTAAGCCTACTGAAGTATACTCAGACGAATCTTCGGTGACTCCCAGGTAATTCTAAAGAGGTCACTGGTCCCAGGCGGCAAACAGCTACAATCAAAGGGACACTAGCTGTCCCCAAAAGGGATGCTCACTGGTTTTTGTTACTTTGGTCTTATTAACTGAGGTCGGTGGTCGGGTAATTCTTTAAAATGCCAGGGGCTTGTCACTCTTATATAACTTCTAGTTAGTAACCCTGCCGGGTAGACTTTATGAATTTTCACATTTCGCGCAGACTAGAACTTTTTCGTCGGCCATTGACAAAGTGTATTTATTCCCTTGATATCCTTTCGCGAATTTCTCAATTTGTACATTATTTCGACGCCTGCAGTGACCAGAATTATGTGGTCCTACTTGGTCATTAATTAAGTGCACTCCGAATCTTTGGCGGGCTTTCGGTTAACGGTTGTTTTGCTGTTGCAAGCTCGAGCAATGTGCATGCATTAATCTGTTGTGTGTCGATGTTCTCGCATTATAATCGATTGTTGAAGGTGACTATTTATGTCACTGTACATTCAACTCGCTTTATTTCATGTTTGGACTTTTGTGAAAATAGGAAAGTGGTTATCACAACACGTCATAATTTTACAGTCGATTACACTTTATTATTATCCTTCATGTAAATGAATACCATATAATTTTTCGCTGAACGACTAACTATACTTCTTTTAACAGAACATTTAAGTGAAAACATTATTATCTTTCTGATTTCCGGTTCTTACGACTGTCCCCTAAATGGTGCGATGAGTAGCCCGAAATGGACCACTGCGGGGTATATCACAATATCGTGCTTTTGAGAACAGTATAACATAAAACCAATGGTTTTGTGTGTTCAAACGCCCACTATGTTGTCTGTGCTTCATGGGGAGATCACAAAACGCCTTCTACCATACAACTGCGAGGATTTTCTTGGACGTTGAAGTGGCTTAGACGGGGGGAGAGAAATAAAGGCTTGAAATATCACAGATTCTTTCTAGTGAACGAGCCGTGGAAGAAGGAGATAATTCATTACATTTCAACAACCGAATACTTAACCGTTGACAATCGTTAGGGGACACCGAAACTGGATCCCTCGCCTTTGGTAGACATCAGCTTCACTAACAGTTTTTCGACTCATTGAAGATGCTGTTATGAAGAGGAATATCTCCTCTATTAAAGTGCGAGAGTTTAAGAGGAAAATCCAAAGGTGGATATAAATGGCAAGATCTAAACTTGCTGCCAGTTACCAGGACAACAAGGTTACACTCCATGCGTTTCAATGTGTACACCCCTGCTAGCACTATCTGTGCATGCTGCTGTGTCAAATCCATTCACGCGCAAAGTATGTGCATATATTTCGCAGCAAAAATCTGATTGGTTCACCAAATCTTCTCTAACTGATGAGTATGCAGTCCGAAATTGATACCTGTGCTGAACGCACGAACTTTCGTTGCGTATGCGGTTGGTTCTCTTTCCGTAATACATTAGCGCACAAAAGTGATGTAAACACACCGAGTCAGAAGTGCCAATGACGTGAATCGAACAAAAGAGGGTCTATGTCATATCTAGAGTGGCACGACGGTCCAGTACGAGTGCGTGACAGCTGTCATGCGGACTAATAAAATTTATCTATACGCAGTTGACTTCAACATCTATTCTTGTGGGTGTGTACTCAGGTGAGAAACAACCCGCGGATGTACGTGAATTCCTAGCAGACACGATTGAGGAAGTAGGAAAAACACAAAAAAACGAAATTCAGTTCGACAGTTCACAAAACATCAAACAAATTCAGTTGGAGGCAATTACCTATAGCCATCCCGCTCGGTCCTTCGTCAAAAATAAGAATTCGCACTCCGGTTACCATAGCTGGGAAAATGTACACATTGGGGCGTGAACCACAGACATAAGGTGACGTTACCCTTGGTAAGCGATCCCTGTTAACAAACACAACTTCCCGCCGACATCAGAAAGTTGTGTCCCTCTTCAACCATTGATATGATAAAAGACTTCCCAATAGATTACATGCTTAGGTACAGTCAGGAGCTCCGTTTTTATGGACAGATCCACCAGTTACCAAGGCAGCACGGTTCAGTTTGCGGCAGGTAAAGTTAGAAATGGTCTCACTCAACAATTACGATAAGAGCAACCAAGTGAATTCCGTCGAAATTCTTGGATGGATCTAATAACGCTCATGGGAGGCGACGGGATTCTGACAATTTTTAATATACTTCGGTATAGTTGCTCTAAAGGATACCATTCCCGACCACATTTACGCCCACTTCTTAAATTTGCCACTAGCGAATCATTTTTATTCCATGTGTCTGACGAGTTTAACATAAGTTCACTTTATTTTGTAAGATTACGTAAATTATTGTAAGGAACAGAAGAAATGCCAATGAATGCGCACACCCTAGTTCATTCAGGCTATGATGTGACAAATCATGACCCATTAGACACTGTTATTGCTTTTCTGTTTGAGTGTTAATTATTTGAAATCAAGTCAATGATAACGGGAATAAACACAGCGTCACAGTTAGTGTGGCGTTATAGTGAGACAGGAAGTTCAGGTGTTTTTCTAGACATTTGCGCACAGTCGTTCTCCTTTGTACGTGAAGCCAAGTTAGTCAGTATTGGATGCGCCATGAACACAAATATTCCAAACGATGCTACATTAGTAAACAGACTACCAGGGGTAGTGAAATACATGACATAATGAACCGGCGCCCTTCGACTGGCGAAGCAATGCTGGTTTTTCAAGGTTCAGCACCTAGTAGTGAAACAAATGTCACATCTTTCTCCCACTACGAGTGTGGCCACCCTTTCTACGTGCCCGAGGGTTTCTTGATGCGCCTTCACCTGGGTGCATCGTTCCAAACGCCGCCTGTTGCGACGCAATCTTTCTCTCAAATGTAACAACATTTGGTGCTTACGCTCTGTTATTCACGATTTATTTGGCCCACGGACGCCATGGGAACGACACTTTAAAACGACCCTGAAGAATTATTGTCTTCTTTCGCACTGCCTTCAGTGGCATAAAGTCTTCTCTGGATGGGTTGGATGATTAACTGCTATGTCGCAAATTTCTTAATCTTACAGCTGGCTCAGTTATCCTCCTATACTTTCGGCACCCACAGTGAAGCGGCTGGCCAGACCCCTCTCATCTAAAGAACCATAGTGTCCACCCCAGTGCCATCCGCAAGGTGCATAGCTCCTGGCGGTCACCAACTCGATCCATATTTCAGTGTGCCTCCTGCACGTCACAACCAAGTAGAAGGTCCACGCTTCCACTTTTCTAGTCGAACGCACTCAGCGAACGAAACCACCTAGAAAAAATTGAATCAGCTGATTTTAGGGCCCTTGTTATCAAGTCTGCCGATGTACATTCATCCGTTTTCTTGATCTATTCGTTCTTGTCCAGTGAAACGAGCCGTATGTTTGCTCAATCAACAGTTGCGACCTGCATTCCACTCACCGTGCTTACGGTTTAAGGCGTTGGAGTCTCTGAAAGTCTGTTTTTTGCGTTAACCGTTCACTCCACAATGTCATATCCTACCCATTCTCAACGAGAACAAGCGCCATCGCCAACCCGATAGGAGTAACCACTCCCACAACAGCTACCTCTAAGTAAACTGGTTTTTGGTAGTCTGGAAAATAAAGACAGCGATATTGATGATTTTTGTTTCATGTGAAACCATTTCTAGTGCCTGAATAGGCAACCCACCTTGCCAAAGCGGGACTCTATCCGGCAGTTTGTTGCACGGCGCAATTCGTTCATGCAACTAAGGCAGATCCTGATGTTTTTAGCCATGCTCTGACTCTCCTCCATGGTAGCCTTCATAAAATCCAAATCATCAGATGATATTTTGTCTGTGCTGCATAATGTACACTCGGATTGAGCTGCGCCATTAAGCAGAACAGCATGTGTACTTGTCCAAATCTGCATTCAGCCGTGACTTCCGCAACACACTGCAGCCGACCGGTGGACAGCTTCGTTGGTCTGCTGTTTTCCTAGGCTAGGAGACCGAATTTACCATCAATTACTCTTGGCTGTTGGTCCACGTTATCCGTTAAGTCCTCAAATTGGCCCCGTGGTCACCTCGGATTATGGTTTCTGCTTCTTCGGTCCATTCGTCCTGTAATTGCGATGTCAGCCAAAAGACGATACCATCCAACATCCCGTTCGGTACAGGTCGGACCGCTGGGTCGCAGGGACTAAGGATGTGGTGCAGTTCAGCATCTTTATCACTGGATCCGACATGGAGCGAACGTCCGGTTAATTACGTCCTGCCTTTGACATTGTGCCGTCAACCCTATTAGGACAACTTTGAGAAGTTGTGCCAACAAACATCTGGGTATGTTTTAGCCCTAAAATACCCCTGGGTGACCTCCAACTGGCTGCTCTACAATTCAGTGTCATCCATATTTCGTTGATTTTGTCAAATATTCGGTTCGACTATGTTCTCCGTTCGACGCTACAATCATTAGGAATTGTTGTTGTATAAAGACCATGGACTGGGATTACGCAATGCTGCACATCAAAGATCTTATCCATCTAAAAGAGGCACTCGTGCTGGAGAGCGGGCATCATCGAAATGCACCCGCCCGGAAGATTTGAGTGAAAAGATCTGCTCCCTGTTTACGGAAATTTCGGATCTGTCCCCCGCACTTCAATTACCGATTAATGATCACACTTATGTCATCTGTATACAAGAATCGCGGCTGAACTCGGATATCGTTGATTTGCTCGTACCGATTGACAGCTTCGGGCACCATCGGCAGGAGGGAGCTTTGAATAAGAAGAAGACTGGAAACGATGTGGCAACATACATAAGTACCCTCTGATCCAGCCATTCGGAAAGTGCTTATACGTGTCCGCTAAACGGAATCGACTGTCTCGTGAAACAGTGTCATCCTAGATTTTCTCGCCCTACCAGTACCATTATAACAAACTTATATGTTGCCCCTTTTAGCTCGCAACAAAATACCGCATAATTTTCTCGACTCGTTCCTAGTATGTATTGTCCCCCTTCTTGAGGATAGTCTGCATTTTGTTGTAGGTGATTTCAATCACGCGTCTACCCTATCACTAACGATATTCGATTTGACTGATCTCTGCGTTTCTCCCACCCGGGGCGGCTCCATCATAGATAGAGTTATTACCAAACACCCTGATTTACTTTCCCTGAAACCGTGTACTCCAATTCCAAGTAGGGATCATTATCTGCTTCTGTTAAGGCCCAAGATATACTCTGAGTCAGCTTTCCATTCTTTTAGGCAAACAAATC